>JAVKPL010001870.1:0-17514 GCA_032173675.1 Gastrolobium villosum | reverse complement strand
AGTAAGAAGACACCTTGGGATCAAATATAGTCGAAGGTTTTGAATTTCTTAGCTGAGAGGCCTTGAAGTAAGTTGGGCAAGTAGTGCAGTAAGGATCATTACACATTCCCAGTTGCCCAGACCTCAGCAAGTGTTCATTTTTTCTATCATAATTGTTATTCCAATGATTTCCATCTGTGTCTTCAAAAGTAGAAAATTTTTCTTCCTTGCTCTCCGCTACTTTGTTTCCTGTCACAAGAATACTCTGCTGCAAAGGATTTCCAGTTCCAGGTGTAGCATATAGTGGACCACTCATCTGCATAAAGGGAGTTTTTCTCACACTACGAAGCGGACCAGTGTGTCCCACAAGACTAGTTTCTCTCTCATTAGACTCCATGGAGACCATAGGAATAGAAATTGATGCACTTTGTGTCCTGGTTACAAGCCTCCGGAAATTAGAACCCCCGAGTTCATCAGATCGTCGTACATGTGTTCCTGACAGCATTGGCACCTCATCTTTTTCAAACTGAGCCATTGTTTTATTGATGATTCTGTAATTTTTGGAAACTAACAAAACATCAATATATATATTTTCTGTACCATAACAGTAATTTTAAAAAGAAACAGTCCAATTTAGCTAAAAACTTGAAAGGGAAGAATATAAATTACAAAACATTAAATAACCATTGTAGTGAAAATCCACTTGAACTTAATGCATCATAAGGAAGATCCTTGTTCTTATGTGGCTGAGAGTAAATTGTAGAATGATATATTTATCTTTACATTGGGAAATTTCTGATGAGATAAAAAGACTAGCAAGTGAAACTCATATAAAGAAACAATTAATGAATACCCTCATCTTTAAACCTTCTGAAGCTTGGAAGAAACCAATTAGATTGACCTAAACTAACAATACAAACACTGAAATGCATGTCCTATAAAACCTCTCCAGTTTTAATAAAAGAGTTAACAAACACATCTATGTCCTTCATGCCATTGATCCTGACTTCAAAGTTAACACACATACACTATATTAAAACAGCAAAATGAAGCATTATAACTTATTAGGAATTGCAAGTGGGTTAGGAATCAATGGAAGAATTCAAGTACAATACAATGAGCCTAAGTTACAGAAAAGGGTATAAACAAGCAAAACAAGAGAGATAATAAGCGGAGAAAGAGTAAGACCTGTTTGAAGAAGAATTCCCAGTGAAAACCCCCCACCAACTATTTTGCACCAATTCAAGTTAAAGAATGCATTTTTGAGAGCTTAGTAAGGAGAAAGTGAAAGGGTGACTCTGATAGACAGAGTAAGAGTTTGAGGACAAAGAAAACTGAATGGTGTGTACGAAAAAAACATCAACCATTGTACTTAAAAAAAAAAACATCATCCAAGTAAGAAGAGACAGATAGAGAAAGAGTCGTAAAGGTTAAGACATTGACAAAGTCAATTGGGAAAGCTGAAATATATATATAGAAAAAGTGTCCGTGATTTTAATTACGTAAACTTGTGTCATTTTAAGAGAGATAGATAAATGAAAGGAGAGAATTGATAAAAAAAGATAAAGGTGTGGGTCTCACATCTTTCTTTGTGAGAGTGAAAAGGTGTAAGTTGTATTATTTAAAAAGATAACCATTTTTTCATATATATATATATATATGAGGTAGGATCCTTTGACACCGATATCAAATTTGAAATTCTACACATGTCATAAAAAGGTATGCCACTTATTTTTTTGTTTTTTGCTTTTTTTAAATAGGTGGAACTCAGACTTCATATATCTATGACATGAGATTAGAATTCTCTAATAAGATAATTTATTTTTTCCATATATATAACTTATAAGTTGGTATTATAAGTAGAGTTAAGATATTTATACTACTAATTATTTTTATTACTAATTTATTATTATTTTAGTTATTATTGATTTTGCTTTTTAATTAATAAATTTTGAAAAAAAAAATTGAAGAGAGAAAAAAAAATAACTTTTAATATATTTTCCTGAAATAGATAGTTATATTAGAGTAACGGTGAATTGATAATAGAAAAAAGTGGTAATGTAAATATTTTATCTTTTATAAGTATTAAGTAAACCCTTATTTTATTTTATTTTTTTGAGTTGAAAATTTAAGATACTGACATTTCATTAAAAGAGAAAAACAAACGAAGAAAGTAAAACCTTAAACAGTCAAACCTTTGAAACATGAGTGTCTTATGTAAGCATAGTTAGAACAATACGAAAAATATATCGGGTATTTAAGATCGTAACAGACACGATTGAATTTTTTTAAGGGGAAGAAGTTCCTTACAAATTTAACAAATGGTGGTGGTGTTACTGTTAGTGACACAATTGCATTTTAGCCACCTTAAACTACGTTAAAATAATGCAGTGTCATATTATGAATGTTCAAAAATATCATTACTGTTATTTACTTTAAAAGAGAGTTTTATATAAAAATGCTACGCATGTTATATTACTAATCATATATAATTGATGAGAAAAAAGTTAAAAATAAAATAAATACCAATACTAATTAGTCATAATAACAAGAGTTTAGTTTTCGTAATTAAAATATTGTGAATAAAAAAAATTGATGTAAAGAGAGTTTTTGTCTCCACCAATCTCTCCGCAACAAAAGACATTCTTCGTTTGGTCACGTTCATTCAACCATTTTTTTTATTTTTTTGGGTTTTATTAATCTCATGTTAAATGAAATAAGTTATCTCATGTCATAAAGATAAATTTATGGGCTCCACTATCTAAAAAAAAAGATGGCACAGTTATCGAAAAATATGTATGAGAGAAATTTATTACATATAACATAAGGTTAATTTTTCTCTTTATTTTTCGTAAGTCAGGTTTACAAAAATAAAAAATAAAATATCCGTAGTGGGTCATAGGCAAGCATCAAAAGTAGGGATAAATTAATTGTGGGTTGAAGGTAGAAGTGGTCATAACTCAGTCTTCTGTCAAGTTATATTAAATGAATGTTGCAGGCCTTCACTTATATTTAATGGAGCGTCACCTGTCAAGTTAATTGAACATATATTTAATTTATGAAAAAAATTCTATTTTATAAATTATAACTATAAAATATAGGGAAAGATTTTTCTTATGTTATAGGAAAATAATTATCTCATGTTGTAGAAATAAAATTATAAATGGGATCTATAAGTAAGAGAAGAGAGAAAAAAGAGTTGTGGGACTCATATTTCTTTTGTGTGTAAGAAAATTATTTCTCTCATGTAAAATGAGATAAATATAACCCTAAAATATATATTCCAAAAATGAACAGAACATGGTAGGATTGGTAGGAACATAATCATGTTTCTTCTTCTTCTTAGAATTGTGCGTTTTTATGCGAGTTTAGAGGAAGAAACGTGCACACATATTATCCATTCTATTTATGTTACCATCAACCTGAAATTCAATATGGCAATGGAAAGCAAAAATAAATAGATTGGGCTTATATTCCTGAGGTTAATGGTGATTTCCCACTCCAAGGTCTGGGGATGGAGCTAGTATATTTGAAGAGGGATATAAAAAAAAAAAAATTGTAATGTTTAGGAGACTAATTCCAATTATTTAATTTATAAAAAAAATTCACATGCAAAACTATAAACTTCGAAGTGACAAGTAAGAAAATTCCTAGAAACTTCCACGAAGGCACCTAGTAGTAGTACTAACTATTGTTATATTTTAATTTTTTAATTATTAGTGTATTGTATTATTATTTATCATATAATATATATAATAGAAATTTCCACAAAGGCACCTAGACATTTTGACTTAATTTTTATAACTCTATAAATTATAAATAAACGAAAATCAATAGTCAAGCTACAGTGTGTTAGTGTGTGTGTGGTCATTTGACATTGATGTTAAACTTTAACATTTGACACAAAATTCTACCCGTTGATTTCCGTCAATCAAATTTATTATTTAATTATTAATTCTCAATAAATGATAATCGTTGATTGATGAAAAGCAACGGTTAGGATTTGGTGTCAAATTTATTGACACCAGTGTCAAAGGATGTTCCCAATATATATATATATATATATATATATATATATATATATATATATTGGTTTTATAATTCTCATGTTGAAGGAGAATTGAAATCTCATGTTGTAGAGATAAAAAGCATGTGAGACCAATGTGTTAGAAAAAAATTATATGTAGGACCCATGTCAGCACGGAAATTGAAGGGTGTGTAGGAAAATTGTGATTCTCATGTTGAATGAGAATTATAAAACCCTATATATATACATACATGATACATACATATATATGAGACAGGATATTGTGACACCCAAATAAAGTTACGACCAATCATCTTACCGTTAGATCGGTAATAGCGATCCAACGGTCCTCATTGGTCTCTTAAATAGCCCCTATATTCGTTTCTCTCTCCCCTTTCTCTCTGTTCTCTTCTCTCTCTCCTCGCCGCTGCATCCCGCGGACGAGCTAGGGTTTGATTTTTACAACCAAATTTGATTTTTACCAGATATACCAGATTCAATTTTTCTAATCTTCCTGAATTATCGATTTAATTCGATTTTTCATAGAATTATTAATTATATTAATGGAATGGTATATATGTATAAGAGTTCGATTTTTACAACCAAATTCGATTTTTACCATGGCCTAAGAAATTTCCTTTACATTTTATAAATCAATTGGCGTTCAGAACATCTTCGCAGCGTCTAGCTGTTTGGTTTATCTGTGGTCCAGTACTGGTGTGATTATTTAAAGGCGAAGGCTTCCCACTCGTATTGCAGCGTGAACTGAAACCAATTAAGCATACACAATGGCCCAACGTTAATTATCTTGATGGCGAATCTGAATCATGATGCAACATCCTTCCTTTCACACTTGTAAGTGTAATTAAATGTAAATAAGAAACTTGTTGTAAAAATCAAACCCTAGCTTGTCCGCGGGATGCAGCGGCGAGGAGAGAGAAGAGAACAGAGAGAGAAGGGGGAGAGACAAATGAAGATAGGGACTATTTAAGAGACCAATGAGAACTGTCGGATCACTACTACCCATCTAACGGTAAGATGATTGGTCGTAACATTGGTCGTAATTTTATTCACGTTCAATTAAAACAGATATTGCATGAGATGACTAGATTTTTTTCCCCGTCAAATCTGATTACAACCAGGAAATGGAGAGAAAATATCAATTTAGTATTCACGTTCAATTGTAAGGCATGTATATCTCATAATTCACAATATAAACTTTGTGTGGAACATAAAAGTGGATACCAAAAATACCAAATTACAATAAGCAAACTACGAAGAAAGAGAGATGGGAAGAAATTTACCTGCGGAAAAGGTAATACAACAAAAAAGTCCAAAAAAAAATAACCCTTCATATAATTACAAGCAATTTCCCAGGGTTCGTCAACTAAATCTCCAGCACCAACCACCCTTGACTCGGGGGAAATATAAGCCAACCTAAACTGCAAAGAAGCAACCCAAACTAGACTTAAAAACCTCAACAACCATATTTAAGATTCAGGCACTTTTTTTCTTTTCTTTTCCTTCTAACCTCGACTAATAAAAAGAAAAGGAAAAACATTACAAGACATACATAAGTACACAGAGATGCAGCAATGTACTAACAATAAGGTTATAGTAAAGCAATCCAGCCTATTTTTCATCTGAGTCAATTAATGCATTCCATTTTTAATATAAGGTAGTTGACACCATATGGCTGATTGTAAACAAATAATAGATACTCTTCACACACACAAAAAAAAGTAAAAATAAATAAATAATCTTAGGTTTGTAAATATGAGGGAAAACATCCCAACACTGATAGAATATATGGAATAATTGTTTCAATGGAGTGGTTGATGTGAAATTAGGGATGGGGATCCAACAAGATTCAGACATACTTACAGAATGGGATACTGAAATTTTATTCGAATTGAATGACATCCTTCGAGTTGGCTTATATTAAGTGGGAAGATAAAGTTAATAATTGAACCCTAATACCTAAATTACCTACAGTATGTCTCGGTAAAGAACCGATTCAACCCAAAAACTTAAGCTATTGGGTGAGGCTACATTAATGGTTTTATATATCTCAACACGCCCCCTCACACGAGAGCCCATTGGGCTTGAAGGGTGGACAATGCACAGGCCCACCTACCTGTGACTGTGTGAACAAAGAAATTTCACTTGAAAGAAAGTGGGAGGCAACGAGGATCGAACTCGGGACACGAGGCTCTGATACCATGTAAAGAACCGATTCAACCCAAAAGCTTAAGCTATTAGGTGAGGCTACATTAATGGTTTTATATATCTCAAGTCTCAACAGTCTCAAATTACATCAACATAATAATTATTACATTTATAATAAATATCTTTAGTACTTGATCCACCACCAGAGAGTAAGTAAATCACATTCCTAGTGTATATACTATATGGATCTCTTCTTTAACTTTTTCTGGTTTGAATATTATTATGCTCATCGGAGTTTGTATTATCGTGGAAAGGATAGAGGAAGTCTCATCCGGAATCTCATGCATTGTAGCTTAATGGAGTGCATTCGTTACTTCAACAAGAACTTTGTTGCTTTAAGATGATGAATGCTACTTGAAGAGATGCATAAGAGGCTTTTTATTATTACTATTAAGCTGGAGCCACACATATCAATCCTTTCCATGACATCATAATATGCTCAAATATATCTTTTCATGAAGTTTTCTAGATATACCTTATTTCCCCCAGCTACTTGTTCCTAGCTCTCCCCATCTATTAAAATTGTCTATATGCATTCATTGAAAAAACAATAAAGAGAAGACAGAGTAAAATAAGAAACACCTCCGTAAACAGCTGTATATCTTTGAGACAAGTATGATTGACATGATGGCAAGGCCTAACACTCATCTGTTTCAAGTGGCACTAAGAGACTAACCTGCTTCTTTATTTATTAAGATGCAGAAGTTAACGGGAAATATTTAGCGCACTTTTGAAGCTTCAATGATCTAATTATTCTCTAGTGAACAATTATGCATGACGCAAGAACAAACCTAAACTGTGTTATTCTGTACCTAGAAAGCTCTTCTGACATACACTTTCAACATCTTCACCTTCTCAAAACTAGTAAAATTGAATAACAAAAACTTGCTGTCAAAGAAGGAGCTATTATACTCTTCAAGCTAGTAATATGACACCATTCTAAGAATATACAGATTAGCAAAATTCAAACATAAGGTAAGGGGAAGGGGGGACTTTCTGATAAATTACCTGGAGAAGAATGTTCAAGAAATATACAAAATCATTCATGCTTCTCAGTGAAACAAGTATTTTTGTCCATGTCCAGTTGATAACATTACATTTATGCTCCTGCATACAATGAATTGGAACAATGTAAAGTAAATTTGCAAAAGTAGTATGAGGGAAATCTTGGTATTTAAACAAAAGGAAAAGAATCATACCTTCTGCACATGGACTAAGAAGAAAAACAATGGATCCACAAAAATTGCCACCATGCAAAAAATGGCCAAAAACTTGTTCCATTGTTGTACGATTTTAGTGTGAGGGTTCATAACTCCAGAAACATATGAAGAGCAGAAAGAAAAAAGTTTTCCCCCAAAACCCTTGGCATCCCCATAAAGAGCATTGTGGAACTGTAAACATTTAAAACATGAACAGAAGTACCCTTGGTTATGTGAAAGTGATAGCACATAAATGTCTACAAATGCAAATGAAAAGGTCAGAAGAAGTTCAAGTATACTGATATACAGTAAAGTTTATCAGTGTTAAAAAAATAAGTGTTGCATAAATAATGAGATAGCTTGAAATTTTCGATTGACAATACTTCTATTGCACCTAAATCAGACAATGATATCAACAAAAAAGAACAATACAAATAGATTCAGCTTTAAAACAAATTTTAAGAGTATGGTAATAACGAAATTGTGAGGGTTAAGAGAGTGGTTTCTTGTAGTGTACCTAAAGTAAAGGGAATAAGGATCATTTGGCAATTATAAATACTATTACAAGAGGTTAAATTACTTACTTAATCCTTAAAGTTTCACAAAAATTCAATTTAGTCCCTATAGTTCAGATTTGTCTTGAGAATGGCAATAGGAGCTGCTAACCTGTCTAGGAGCTCATATTCATAGGAGAAAAGCATCACCAAGTGGGTGATTCAAAACCAAACAATTATTTTCTAGATTGTAAATCAATTATTTTGTTACTTTGAATTTTGTATACATTCTGAATTTTCTAAAACAATGGCTATTCCTGATAGACCAAAATCACATAGCATGCAAGCTTTAGATGCTTGATCTAAATAGGGCCTTAAGACACTAAATCCACAATCTTTTCTTATGAATATATATATAAAAAAAAACCACTCCCCGTTTAACCCGACTAGAAATTAATAGCTCCTTTTTCCTGGATTCGAA
The DNA here is from genome assembly GCA_032173675.1 of Gastrolobium villosum. NCBI lineage: Eukaryota > Viridiplantae > Streptophyta > Magnoliopsida > Fabales > Fabaceae > Gastrolobium > Gastrolobium villosum. The sequence continues at coordinate 9,105 of JAVKPL010001870.1, read as the reverse complement.
TCCATGACTTTTCAGTCATGAAAGAACAACTTTTACCACTGCTACGGTTCGCCTCCTTTTTCTTATATATATATATATATATACACATAAATAAATAGCAATTGAAACAGAATACTTTTCATAGAAATACTATTCACCATCTTGATATCTAACATGAATATAGATGATGTAGAAGTGCAAAAGCCACAACTATATAACTAAAGAAGTATATTCATCATATTGATTGACAATGAAAGTAATATAAAAGTAAGGCTGTGCATAAATGTGAAAATGTTGGCTACTTAAGAAACACTTGAGTACAGTATAATTCAATCAAATATCTATAAATTATTATTTTTTTTAAAAAGTCATCATAGTAAACTCCTGACCTTGGTCGGAATAAAGATGTGTAGCACAAATTTGTTACTATGCAGTACATAATTGAAGTCATCTTCAAAACATAGAAGTCATTTTTTTTCATAAATTTAAGAAGAACTAACAGTCTATTTTAGAAAGAAAGACACCTTGGGATCAAATATAGTCGAAGCTCTTGGATTTCTTAGAGAAGAGGCCTTGAAGTAAGTAGGGCAAGTAGTGCAATAAGGATCATTACACATTCCCAGTTGCCCGGACCTCAGTAAGTGTTCATTTTTTCTATCATAGTTGTTATTCCAATTATTTTCGTCTGTGCCTTCTCGAGTAGAAACTTTTTCTTCCTTGCTCTCCACTACTTCGTTTCCTGTCACAACAATACTCTGATGCAAAAGATTTCCAGTTCCATGGGTAGCATATAGTGGACCACTCATCTGTGTAAAGAGGGTTTTTCTCACACTACGAAGTGGACCAGTATGTCCCACAAGACTAGCTTCTCTCTCATTGGGATCCATGGAGACCATAGGAATAGAAATTGATGCACTTCGAGTCCGGTATACAAGCCTCCGGAAATTAGAATCCACAGGTTCATCAGATTGATGTTGAGCATGTGTTTCTGACAGCGTTGGCACCTCATCTTTTTCAAAATGAGCCATGTTTCCTTGATGATTCTGTAATCTTTTGAAATAAACAAAATATCAATACATATATTTCTTTACCATAACAGCAATTTTAAAATGAAACAGTCCAATTTAGCTCGAAACTTGAAAGGGAAGAATATAAATTACAAGACACTAAATAACCAGTGTAGTGAAAAGCCAAAGACTGTTCATCAGTAACAAAGCTAGAAGGAACTCAATACATCATAAGGAAGATCCTTGTTCTTATGCGGAAAAAAGCATATATTTATATTGGGAATTTTCTTATGACACAAAAAGATTAACAAGTGGAACAACTTGTAATGAATCCCCTCATCATCTTAAATCTTCAGAAGCTTGGAACAAACCAATTAAATTGACTTAACTAACAATATAATCATTGAAATGCATGTACCATCCAACCTCACCAGTTTTAATAAAAGAGTTAACAAACATCGGTGCTTGTGTTCAAGTTTCTAAGTTAACATATATACACTATATTAATACAACAAAATGAAGCATTATAACCTATGAGGAATCACACTTGGGTTAGCAATCAATGGAAGACTTCAAGTACAATGTAAATGAGACTAAGTTAGAGAAAAGGGTATGAACAAGCAGCAATAATCAAGAATAACAAGGAGAGATAACATGCAAAGAAAGAGTAAGACCTGTATGAAGTGAAAACCCCACAAATTATTATGCGCCCATTCAAGTTAAAGAGTGCATTTTTATAGGCTTGGTGATGAAGGGGGAAGCATAAAAGGAGATTCTGACTCATAAACTAAAAGTGTTTTATTTTGAATGACAGAATAGTGTCATTATATTCTTACGCGGTGGTAGATACTTTTATTTTTTATACATATAAAGTCTTTCATGCAAAAGTGATTATCAAGGTAGATAAATTATGTACATTCGCTCCTAAAATAATATCATTTTATATTAAAAAATTATAATGAAAAAGATTATTATAACCCTAAAATAAATTATAATTACAAAAATATCTTAATTTTTGCCTTAGAACAACGTCATTTTGGACTCACTATAGATAAATTATTTAGTGAACCCATATATAAAAGTAGGGGTTTATATTTCTTATGTTACATAAGATGAGCATTTTTGTAACACACATATTCTCATGTGAATCCCATTGAAAAAATTAAATAAAAAAATTAAAAATATTGGCACGCAAAACAATGTAAATGTAGTTTGAGAAGGCTCTTCTTATGTCTCATAACTATAAACCCCGTCAAAGTATATAACATCTATATTTTCTTATTTTCTCTTCATATGGCCGCTTTATATGGATTTCATTTATTTTCATATGTATATAGAAAAAAAATTTATCTCGTATAATATAAAAAATATTAATCTCTTATATTAAAGAGGTTATTTTAAGTGGCACTTTCAAGTGTGGTTTATTAAAAAAAATAAAAATAAGGAATACTATCATTTTTCATTATTGGAAAGTACTAAAAATATTTTTCTAGAACTTGAGTTCGATTCCTATCTAAATACATTTTCGAAGAAGGGTGAAATTTTTTAACTATTATTAAGCTCGACTCGAGATTAATTTCATAATCGGTTCAATGAATTAATTCTTGTAAATAAAGCGAGATCGGCTCGCTCCAAAGATACTTAGGGATGATATTAAAAATAAATAAATCTCTCCTAAGTGAGAGACACAGAGAAAAAGAAAGAATTTTTGACAATGTCAATTTGGAAAGTTGAAATTGTTAGCGTGTAACATTTATTGACATTTTATTAAAAAATAAGGGAAAAATGTGTGTCATTTTAAAGGAGGTAAAATTGTGTCATTTTAAGAGAGATAAAGAGATAGATAAAGGAGGAGAGAGAGTTGACAAAAAAATAAAAGTGTGGGTCACACTTCTTTGTGAGTAAAAGGATATAAATTGTGTCATTTAAAATGATAATTTTTTTTTCCTAAAAATAAACAAAAGAAACCAAAACCTTAAGAAATAGGTTATACTTACTACTTTTTTTTTCTTACTATTTTTTATTACCAAATCTTAATCGTTGATTTCCGTCAATCTAACGGTTATAATTTATTGGATCACACTTATTAATTAATTATTAATTTCTAATAAATTATAATCGTTAGATCGACAGAAATCAACGGTTAAGATTTGATAGTAAGAAGTAATAAGAAAAAAAAAATAGTAAGTATAATCTTTCCGAAATCCCTTAAACAGTTAATTATTAAGATTACGTAAATATAGTGAGTATTTAAGATCGTATTACTATGAAACTTTTTGTATAAAAATGTTACGGACATTTTATCACTAATCATACATAATTAAATAGAAAAAAAATTAAAAATTAAATTAATACCAATATTTTTTTGTGAGAGTAATTAGGAAGAAAAAATAAATGGATCGATGATAAAATGTAATAAAAAAATCACTTTTTTCTTTCATAAGGGCATTTGCTATTTTTTAAATAGGATTAGTGTTTCTCATATTGTAGAAGATAATTTTATTTTCGATATACATATAAAAGTGTACAAGGCCCATGATTTTTTTTCTTTCTTTTTCTTCTTTTCACATGACCTAACATGGGTCTCATATACTTTATGTATATGTAGGAAATAAAATTATCTCTTATAATATGAGAAATATTAATCTCTTTTTAAATATATAATTTTTTTTTTGTTAACAAAAAGTAGTAGTAAAGGTTACTTCCAAATTTATGTCTATATTTCAAAACTAGGTATTATTCTCTTGGGTACTAGAGGTTTTATAGCAGAGAAAATTATCATCAAATACATTAAGTAATATTTTATGAGTAAGGTCATATTTACAATTTCTTTTTCCCTGTAACCTCTTAAAATTATTTTCATGGTTGTTGGATCAAAATGATATTAAGTGACAGTCATTGATTTGATTTTGATCTAAAAACTATAATTTAATTTTGATCCAAAAATTATAAAAGTGATTGTAAGAAATTATAAAAGAAAGAGGTAGTAAATGTAACTTCCTTTACATTTTAACAAAGGGTGATATTTCTCTCATTTAACATCTGAGAAGTTTTTTTTTTTCTAGCACTAACAAGAAATGTGAAGTTCACGAGCTAAAGAAAAATACAATAAACATGTTTTCGGAAAAAAAAAAACAATAAAGAAAAGAAAATGCAAACACATGGTTTTATGTCTCCATGACATAAGATTATTATCTCTTATCACTATCGTTGGAGAAAAAAAAATTCCTTTTAAGGGGCATTTAGTATAGCACAAATTTTCTTTTACCTGGAAATTACGATTATCAGGAATATGGTGGAAAATGAGTTTTTAAGGAATATTATAAAAAAATTATTTGGTAGGACAAAATATTATCAAAAAAATTAGATAAATTTTATTGAATCTATATTTGATTGATGATAAAATATTATTAGAAATATAGAGTGAATTTATCAAACTAACATCAACTTTTCAAAACAGCAAAGTTGAACTGCATTTTTGATAGAAGATACTTTTGTCTGAAAATTCGCTCAACATAATCTCACCCACCAGGATTCTTGAAATTCCACGTTTCTAATGGCATTTTTTGTTGGGATGTTTATGTATTAATTCAAATTCAGGCAATATAAAGTTTCTAGGATAAATTTTAGAATTCCTCCTATCAAACATGACAAAATCAGAATCTTGGGATCGCTTTCCTGAAAAATAAAAATAAAAATTTGCCCAGCTACAAAAAACCACCTAACAAATAAACTCAATAACACATTTTAATATTAAGGGAAAAATGTTAAATTTTGTGGACATCTTAAAATCACCATTTGTCATAAGATTCTTTTCTCTGAAGAAGTGATGATCATCAACTATAGTTTTTTCAAAACACTAAACTCGTGCAAATAAAATACATACATACATATATAATCCCGAATACCGTACGTAGTGATGTACTTTTGATATATCTTTATAGAGGAGGGATATTCTTACTACCAAAATCTTTTACTACCAATTCACTATCTATCTAATCACCATTGGATCATCATTTTTTCTTTTTTTCAAAAACTTTTTAACATTATCTCTTTTTGATTCAATGGTGATTAGATAGATAGTAAGTTGGTAGTAGAAAATTTTGGTAAGAATATCCTCCCTCATCTTTATATTAAAAATAGAGGAGAGATATTCTTACTATCAAAATTTTCTACTACCAACTTACTATTTATCTAATCACCATTGGATTAACATTTTTTTTTTTTTCAAAAACTTTTTAGCATTCTCTTTTTTTGATCTAATGATGATTAGATATGTAATAAATTAGTAGTAGAAAATTTTGGTACTAAGAATATCCCCTCTTAAAAATATATATTGGGGGTCATCGGAAGGCCTCAAAAGTAGTAATAGGTTAATTGTGGGTTAGAGGTAGAAGTCGTCATAGTCTTCTATCAAATTATATTAAATCAATGCAGAGTCACATGTCAAGTTAATTGAACATAATATTTAATTTATAAACAATTAAAGAATATATATTCAAGTTGATAAATCATCATCACAAAATATCTGGTCAACAATGAACAGAAGATAGTTGGATTAGGCATGACACAATTATTTTTTAGTGTGTGTGTTTTTATAATAATGGCGTGTTATTCTGTCTACACAAAGAAAGATATATATAATGTTGAAGAGGAATTAACTGGCAAAGAGTTTTAGCCTCACACCAACACTGGCCATTGATTTCAATTTGATGATAGAAAAAAGTTTGAGAGAGTCAGAAAAAGGGTAATCAAGGTTCAATTTCTGAAAACTGTTTCTGTCTTTTTCAATCATAATTTATTATTTCTTTTGTTTTACAATAAAAGATGAAAATTGGATAGTCTTGTGAGCTTAATTTGGAAGAGACAACTAGAACTTCGTAGAAACTTCCAGGAAGGCACCAAGTACTAACCACTAAAAATAATAATAATATATCATGTGATGCAAAATTAAAAATAAATTTAATTATTAGGGATACAATAGTTGAACTGTAAAGTACTTGAGACCTTGGCTAACGTGACTTCTCTTCAGACGAACACCAAATTATTCCATGTGATTCCATTTAGCTTTTTTTTGGGGCGTTTGGTAGAGGAGAAATTTTTTTATCTGGGAAACATAAATTACGGAGATATAATAGGAAATAGATTTTTACTGGAATGTTATTAAAAAGTTGTTTGGTAGGATCATATTTCTCCGGGGATATTTGATTAATTTTACTGAATTTGTGTTTGGTTGATTGTGAAATATTAGTGGGAATATGAGATATTTTACAATGATACCCTTGATTGATTTCAACTATTTGCCCTTAACTGTGTGTCTCTCTCTCAAATCTATTTTTAGATTCGTTCTTCATTGTAGCTGGCGTCGATGTTATTGGGGTTCATCCCCTTTGAAAATCTTTGGTTCGTGATATTTCCGGTTCATCTCCTTCTCTCTCTCTCAAATCAACACGGATTGAATAGCAATATACTCTCTTCTTGCCATACATATGTGCCTTGTAGATTACAAAAAGGAAAGGATGGGTTAAAAGGTGCTGAAACATTGTTGACCATATGTATTGCATGGCTTTAGTGGCGTTGTTGCTGACAATGTTCCTGCTCACCAATCTTGTATAAGGCAGAGGGTTAATCTTGTCCAACAAATCGATATTTTTTTCTTACTTCCCCGGGCAACCTATTTTTCCAAATAAACCATGGAATTTGAACAATGGAGACTGTACTTCACTTTGCACACAATACAGAAATCCAGAAAAAAGATTTTGACGAAAAACTTTTTACTTTAGAGCAACCAAACATGGGTTTCCTATTTTTCTTACCACACTTTCCAGAGCTTTCTTAAATAATCCACGTACCAAACGTCACCTAATGTTTTCCACTCAATTTGAAGCAATCTTCAATTAAAGACTTTTTGATCGATATAATACAAAAATATAAATATTCACGGGTCTTTTTGAAATATATATTTAGAGAATGTCTATTTTTAAAGAGTTTTATAAGAGTTATGTTGTAGGAAAAATGATTCTGTTATATTACATGAATTCATTTTGCTTGCCGGGTTTTTTTTTGCTGTGGGCCCCACAAAATGTTATGTGTAAAAAAAATTTTGTGATCATGTTAAATGATAGATAATAAACCCATTTTTAAATTGCACGTCATCTTTATCTTGATTTGAGTAATAGTTAACACAATGCAAGATGTGTATCTGGCAATGTGCGATCCAGTTAGGCTGTTTGACCAATTGTGGTTTTTTGTGATTTTAATTTATTAATTTGGTATTTGGTTCAAAATATTTACGAATGAGGGTCTTTTAGTGATGCGAGGGGGACCCAGTGTCATTGAGTGCCGCTACCATCCCCCGCGTCACTCACATTTTTTTATTTTTTTCTATTGAGTGTCGCCCCCTCCCCTGAGGCACTCACAGAATTTTGCCAAGTGGCACAATCCGGTTACTCTTATTACCGTAAAACTTCGGAAAACCATAACTTTTGATTCGGGTATCCAAATCAGATGATTTTTTTTATTTCACAAATTTTTTGAGATCTACGCAATGACACCTTATTTGATATATTTTATCTTCCATTAATATAATTCAAATTTGCAACACTAATTACACTTTTTTACATATTTGAATTATGTTTATGAGAGATAAAATATGTCAAATGAGATGTCATTGCGTAAATCTCGAAAAGTTATGTAAAATAAAAAAAATCATCTGATTTGGATACCCGAATCAAAAGTTATGGCCTTCCGAAGTTTTACGGTAATATGAGTAATCAGATTGTGCCACTTGGCACAATTCTGTGAGTGCCCCAGAGGAGGGGGCGACACTCAATAGAAAAAATAAAAATAAAATTAAAAAAGTGTGAGTGACACGGGGGATGGTAGTGGCACTCAGTGACGCTGGTCCTCCTTACGTCACTAAATGACCCTCATTCATAAATACCTTAAACCAAATACTAAAGTCATAAATTAAAAGAATGAAAACCCTGATGGGTGAAAGAGCGGCAAAAAAATTAGTTTATTGTTTTTTTAATAAAAAATTAAGAAAAAATAGTCGTTTTGAAATTAATTACGGAAATATAGCAGTCAAACACGCTCACGTGGGGCGTGTTCCAATGGAGAGAAACACGCCCATGTGTGGCGTGACCTAAGCGTGAGACACGCCCACATGGGGCGTGACCAGGTTGGAGAGAGACACGCCCAAATTTTGGCGTGACTGAGGAGAGAGACACGCCCCCATTGGGGCGTGTTTCACCGGGTGCTGCCACGTGGCACAAAAGTCAACAGTTTGATCGTAAAACTTTGGAAGTCCATAACTTTTGATTCTGGTGTCCGAATTAGGTAATATTTTTTTTTTGATTCCACATAATTTTTCGAGATCTACGTAATGACATCTTATTTGACATATTTTGTCTCTCACAAAAAAATTGTTTACAACAATGATACCATAAGAACGTTTAAACTCAAATTAATAAACAGAAAATCACTATTATGATTAGAAACATTCATAGTAAAGATCCTTATGATTTTGGTAAAAATATATCAAAACGACATAGTTTTATTAAAAATGACATAACTTTATAATCACGAACAAAAACTTAAAAATCAAAATAAAACGAAAAGCACTCACTTAACTTTTTAATAAGGATCTTTATTATGAATGTTTCTAATCATAACAGTGATTTTCTGCTTATTAATTTGAGTTTAAACGTTCTTATGGTATCATTATTGTAAATTCAATTTTTTTGTAAGACCACGTGACAGCACCTGGTGAAACACGCCCCCAATGAGACGTGTCTCTCTCCCCGTTCACGCCCAAATTGGGGCGTGTCTCTCTTCAACCAGTCACGCCCTCGTAAAACGTGTTTGACTGTTATATTTTCGTAATTAATTTCAAAATGACTATTTTTTCGTAATTTTTTATTAAAAAAAATAAATTAATTTTTTTGCCGTGAAAGAGCTAGTTATGCACGCTTTCCGTACGCATTTTGTAAAGCAGGACATATACGTTTTGTTTTTGAGAAAAATGTTTATCATTTTAAATTACACAATTTATATCTTTTCACTCTCACAAAGAGGTAGGACCCACACCTGTATTTTTTTTTTGTCAACTCTCTCA
>JAVKPL010001869.1:0-17666 GCA_032173675.1 Gastrolobium villosum | reverse complement strand
ATAAGTGTAAAGCCTCTGTCCACATTTTGATTGTACCGGATGAAGAATTTTCCCATTCTTCTGATGATAGCATACCAGAAGACAACAGTTCCATGATGAGTACTTCTCCTGATGGTCCGGAATCAGTGACACCACAGATTAGTCTCCATGCCCTGTCCGGTATTATGGTTCCTCAAACACTGAGATTCAATAGCTATATTGGTAAATCTGAAATGAGTTTGTTGGTGGATGGTGGCAGCACCCACAACTTCTTACAGCCAAAGGTGGTAGCAGCTCTCAATTTACCTATGTCTTCTGATCAGCAATTTGATGTCATGGTTGGGAATGGTCAGACTCTCAAATGTGAAGGATTTTGTCAAGCTGTACCTGTACAAATACAGCAGCACATTTTCCTAGTGGACTTCTATGTTCTTCCAATTCAAGGTGGTGACATGGTATTGGGTGTCCAGTGGCTACAGATTTTAGGTCCAGTGGTGCTTGATTATAGTAAACTCACTTTGGAGTTTGTGTGGGCAGGAGAGTCAATCAAGTTACAAGGAGATAAGCATGCAGGTCCTATATCTTTGAATCAGTTTCGAAGATTACAACATCAGGATCAGGTTGCTTTTATGTTTCAACTCACATTGCTGGATTCAGTGACAAAAGAACAGCCACCTGCACACTGCCCCGAAGTCACACTCTTACTTTCTGAATTTGAAGGGTTATTCAAGGAGCCCACAGAACTTCCACCTCACAGGCTGTTAGATCATGAGATTCATTTACAGCCACATGCTTCCCCAATTAATGTGAGGCCGTATAGATACCCACACTATCAGAAGGCTGAGATTGAGAAACAGGTACAACATATGCTTGATTCTGGTTTCATAAGGATCAGTACCAGTCCTTTCTCTTCTCCTGTGCTTTTAGTTAAAAAAAAAGATGGGACTTGGCGTTTTTGCATTGACTACAGAGCTTTGAATAACATTACCATCAAAGATCGCTTTCCCATTCCAACTACTGATGAGCTGATGGATGAGTTAGGTGGTTCACAGTACTTCTCTAAGTTGGATTTACGAGCTGGTTATCATCAGCTTCGGGTTCATCCTCATGATGTACACAAGACAGCATTTCGTACGCATCAAGGTCACTATGAGTTTTTGGTAATGCCTTTTAGCTTAACCAATGCTCCATCTACCTTTCAAGCAACTATGAATCTGATTTTGCAACCTTATCTTCGAAAATTTGTGGCTGTTTTCTTTGATGATATTTTAATATACAGTCCCACAATGGAGATTCACTTGCAACAGCTCCGGATTGTCCTCTCTGCTCTACAACATCACCAGTTCTTTATCAAAAGGAGTAAGTGTTCCTTTGCACAGAAGGAAGTGGATTATCTAGGCCATGTGGTATCTGGAGATGGCATAAGGATGGATTATACCAAGATCTAGGTAATGCTAGATTGGCCTGTTCCGAAGAACCTTAAGGAACTTAGAGGTTTCTTGGGGTTAACGGGCTATTATAGACGATTCATTCGTAATTATGCAGCTATTGCCACATCCCTCACTGAATTGTTGAAAAAGGATTCCTTCCTTTGGAGTATTGCAGCTCAACAAGCTTTTGATAATCTTAAAGTGGCCATGACAACAACACCTGTATTAGTTCTGCCAGATTTTTCACAAGACTTTACAATTGAAACAGATGCTTCTGATTTAGCAGTGGGTGCAGTCTTGCTTCAACAAGAACATCCTATTTCCTATTTCAGTAAGAAATTAGCCTTGAGGATGCAAAAGGCTTCTGCATATGTCCGGGAGCTTTATGCCATTACAGAGGCTGTAAAGAAATGGAGGCAATACCTGTAGACAGGAGATTTCTCATAAGAACTGATCAGAAAAGCTTAAGGAGTCTTTTAGATCAGGTGATACAAACACCTGAACAACAGTATTACTTGACCAAGCTCTTGGGGTTTGAGTACTCCATTGTATATAAGCCTGGTAAGGAGAATCAAGCTGCAGATGCTTTGTCTAGGTGTCCTGCTCTCATGTCCTTAATGGCAGCTGCTACAGTTCAGGTGGAATTGTTGGAGACTTTAAGGCAAGAGAATCGATCTGCACCCTTCTTTCAACAGCTATATCAACGCATTACTGTTGATCCTACTACTGCTGTGCATTATAAGGTACATGATGGTTTGTTGTTTTTTAAAGGGAAGCTTTTGTTAGATCCTTCTTCTCCTTTAGTTCATCAAGTTTTACAAGAGAATCACTCCACCTTTATGAGTGGCCACACAGGGATTCAGAAAACCATGGCTAGAGTATCGGCCAGCTTCTTTTGGCCCAATTGGCAAGCTGCTGTCAAAAACTTTGTCCACTCTTGTTTAGTCTGTCAACAAGTGAAATACCAGACCCAAGCACCCGCAGGTCTGCTCCAACCGATTCCCATACCAGTCAACATTTGGGAAGATTTATCAATGGACTTTATAGTGGGCTTACCGGTTTCACATGGTTTTACCACTATTCTTGTGGTTGTTGATCGATTATCAAGCAGGCACACTTTGGTACTTCACCACAAAAGTACACAGCAACTACGGTGGCCAATCTTTTTGCCACTATGGTATGTAAACTCCATGGTCTTCCCAAATCGATTATCATTGACAGAGACACTATTTTTCTAAGCAGATTTTGGGTTGAATTATTTGAGCAAAGTGGCACACATTTGAGGAGAACTACAGCCTACCACCCTCAATCGGATGGCCAATCCGAAGTTGTTAATCGAGTCTTAGAACAATATCTACGTTGCTTTGTTACAGATTTTCCTAAGAGGTGGTCCAAGATATTACATTGGGCTGAGTATTGTTATAATACATCATACCATTCTTCGGCTGGAATGACACCCTTCAAGGCTGTCTTTGGTCGAGACCCACCCTCTATTCTCAACTATGTTTCCTCTCCCACCAACTTACCAGAAGTTGACACAACTTTACTGGATAGGCAGAATATTTTACACCAGCTGCAAGAAAATTTACTGAAAGCTCAGAAGTCCATGAAAGTAAGTGTTGATCGCAAGAGAAGAGATGTCCATTTCAATGTTGGAGACTTAGTTTGGGTCCATCTTCAACCATATCGGCAATCTTCACTAGCAGAGAGGGTGAACAACAAACTATGCAAAAGGTATTTTGGTCCATATGCAGTTCTTAAAAGGATTGATCAGGTTGCCTATAAATTAGACTTACCTCCACATGCAAAGATACACCATACATTTCATGTTTCACTTCTTAAACAATACAAGGGCGACAACAATATCACTTCGTTTCCTTTGCCTGCGGTTTTCACTAATGGAATGCCGGTATTGGAACCACAAGCAATTGTTGACAGTCGAAGAATTGCAGTGGATGGACAACAACAGCTGGAGGTTAAGGTGCGTTGGCATGGAATCTCCCAGGAAGTAGAAACATGGGAGGACTTCAGCGAATTTCGCAGACAATATCCTCATTTTAACCTTGAGGACAAGGTTTATTTTAATGGGGTGGGTATTGATATGAATGAAACTCAAGAATTAGAGGAAGGACAATAGACACAAGAAAAGGAAACAAATACAAAGGCTGTTAGTGTGGCTGAAAGCAGGACAAGAAGAGAAATAAGGAAACCCAAAAGATTTATATGTGACTAATTGTTTTAGGTGGGGGTAAAATTATAATTGTTAGGAGAAGGTGGTTAGTGGTATACGTGTAGTTATAACAGACTACCACATATAGATGATGTATAAAACAGATTGGTGGTAACCCATATTGGGTATTGAATAAAATTGATTGAAAATTCATATCGTTCTTCTCATCTTTTCTTCCCGAAACTTCTCCCTCATTCTCTTCTTTCATTACTGTGCATTCGATAGGTTTTCCCTATCAGCTACATTAATGGTTTTTTATATATCTCAACATATACATAGGAAAGAAAGTTTAGGAATCTCTACCTGAATAGGGAAATGTCTTAAATCATGGAACAGCTGCGAAAGGGTCTGATAAGGTCAGCTTAGGAATACAGAACACACTTAGAAGGAAAAATATGGTATGGGAAGAAACATACATTATAAGACGCATCACCATATATTTCTCGAAGAAGAGCCATTGCTAGTTCTCTTTTCCCGGAACCAGAGGGTCCTTTGAGCAAAATATGAGGACAAGAGCCCAGAGAACTCTGAAAAACAAGGTAACCTGAGTCAGAGATTATATATACAAGTAATAACATGAAGACTAGGATGTTTGGACTAAAAAAAGGAACTGAAAAAATTTGCCTTAAATTTGAGAAAACCATGAGTACTTGGAAACTTACTATTTCCTTGAGAAGTTGAGCTTCTTGTTTGTTGCAAATGAAGCCATTAAGTGAAGCAGGTTTATGTTTATCTGCCCAGAATTGTGGGAGGCTTTCCACTACCGATGCCCTCTCAATGAAGGAAGATTCATCAATTGGTCGACGCTCGGGCGATTTTCTTGTAGTGTTACAGTTTCCTGTTCTCATACAAGCAAACCATGCATCTTTCTGATTCTTTTTTCTATTAGATGTGAATTTCAGCATGCTTGCAGTTGTCTTTCCACTAGCATCACTTATCACACTACTGGTGCCACTTGACTTCCTAGTTCCACTTCCCTTTCTGCTTGTAGCAGCATTGCTTGTGCCCATACTCGATCGAGACAAGACATTGTTGAGGTCACCATTTCCTCTGCTTTCGGAGGCGGTTCTCACGGGATTGATGGTGGTGACCAAGGGCCTTGGGCTAAAATACTCATGTTGCTGAAGGGATTTTGAGAACGAAGAAACCTTCCCTTGCAAGGCATTGCATTCACGAGAAAAGAAAAGATCACCTTCTTGAATGGAATCTGTACTTTCTAACAGTGATGAATAATCATCGTTGGGATTTGTCGATAGTTTCATCTGGGCTATCATTTCATTGATTTCTCCCACTGAAGGTGCTTTGAAAGTAGAAGCTTCCCTTTGTTTCGGAACCATGTCTTTGGTCCTTCCCCCATTTTGCAATGTTTTCCCATGATTGCTTTGTTGCTCCCTCAATCTTGGAGCAGTCACTGATCTCCTGTAGTTTGGCTTCTCAGTTACTTTATCCACTTCAAGAAGCCCTGAACAAGCTTGTCTGTTCTCTCTTGAGGGTGTTCTTTGCTCATGCTTTCTGCTATAAGGAGACACAGTTCTTCCAAGTTCAAGTCTTGGCAAAGGACTGATATTTCTCAAACCTATTATGGGTGATGATGAAGCATCATCATCAACTGCTATGCGTAGCTTATAAGGTGACTTGCTGTGATGTCTTTTTCTTGATTGGCCTATTGAAAGTGATGAGACTTCATTTCCAAACCTTGAATTGTGCCTCCTGTGTAATACCATATGGTTTTTGTTCATTAGAGTAAGAGCTTTTGTTTCTTCAGGACCCAAAGTCATGTTCTTTCTGCCTCGTTCATGCCGGGGAGTATCCTGCCACTCTGTCTCTGTGTCTGATGGTTCATAACCACTCCGTCCCTTCTTGATTGAGAATATGGAATTAGGAGTCTGAGGTGGTGACTGCTCCATTCATGAATAAGGTTAACCTTTGCTGCCCAAGATTGAGATAGTGTTTTTGAGACTTATTGCACTCAAGCAGCAACAGCAGAATCAACAAATTAATTAAAATGGTGTTTGAGTTCTGACTTTAGAAACTGAAAGAGTAGGGTGGCATCTCCTCAGTTTGTAATGATATAAGAGAAAAAGACGAGTTTGTAACAATGCCCCAAAAGGGTATCCACCAAAAAAGAGAGAGAGAAGAATTGGGAATGGCAGCACGATGGTTTCTAAAAGAGACGCATGGGTGACGATTATGACAACAACTATGTCGGGTGATGAAAAATATGTACATTTAGCCCATTCACATTTCTGCATGAATATATGTTATTTTGTCCTTTGGCATCGGGACACTGCGGATCATAGAGGAATTTCGAATCATCTTGTCTCGTTGACGAAATTTACCCGACTTGGTTATCGACGTTCTATACTGACAAAAGCCTTATACATATGAGCTTAGTTAAATTCGTCCCTAGCTTGTATTATATATGTTTTATTTCAACTTTGTTTTCTTGCTCATAAACAATTCTGCCCTCCACAGTGGTAGACGATCGCATTTTTCCCATTACTCATACAGCGGGAAGAAAAGGAAGAATGTATTGGAAAGTACTCTCTTGAAAATGGAAATGTGTGTGTATGATGCAGTGATACGGCGAATGAATAACATTTCTCTTTTCACAAACTGCCTAAGAAATTTACTCGCATGGTACGGGAAGCACAAAAGTTTGCATGAGAACTAAACTATGTAAATTCAGCTTCAAGAAACAATAATACAGAAGTGCAGTGTCAAGTCATTTACTATGATATATATTATGTCAAGTTATTTCGTCGAATACAAACAGTCTGCACAAAGAAAGCGCTTGAATTTTTTGTTCTTTTGTTCTTAAAGCATAAGCACAATATCATTATATAGACTGTCTTATCTGATAATATCGTAAAAGTTAAGATCGTTATTAAAATCTATACTATGTCTTGTAGATAATATAGTGCGACAGAAAAAATAGCTTCTTGTTTATAGCAATGTTATTTTATCAGAAATTCTCTAAATATTCTCTAAGTCAGTTTGCATTCTTTCTGATTGTATTGCATTGATAAGAAAGAAATGGTTGGTTGTTTAAGAAAAGTTAATAATTTAAATACATTGAACCGTGACCACGTTAAGTTGCTTCCTATCTCGACAATAGCATCACTAAGGATTTTATAACAAAAACAGTTAGAAACCACAGTGAACTTAACAAACGAATTCAGCTAGCTAGCTAAATCCAATTAATTATTATATCAAATATAAAACAAGACAAAAGCAACATAGTAGACAGCTTCACTCAATTCTCGACAAAAACAACTTTGTCCAAATTTCCATATATTACTTTTACACTCTCGAGACAATAGCATGACATAAGGGGACAAAAAAAAAAAAAATCTGACCGAAAATCACAATTATCCAGTGTAACATCCCCGTCTCGAGCCGGTTCAATTAACATATACATATGATACAAACAGAAATAACGGAAGATTTAACTTACGAAAATACGAGCTAACTTTTTCTTTTTCTTTAATCTTTTTTCACATGACATATCACATTGCATACTTCTTCTAATTTAATTCTTATTTGACGGATGTTGAGATATATAGTCCCACATTGGTTGTATGTGCAACGAATGTGGCCTTTATAAGGCCTTGGGCACTCCCACCCTTTGAGCTAGCTTTTGGGGTGGTGTATCCCAAGGTTCTTAACATGGTATCAGAGTCTCGCCGTCCCCCACTTTCTCTTGTGGAGTTTCTTAGCACAGGTAGGCTGGGCCTGTTGCATTATCCACTCTTCAAGCCCAATGGGTTCTCGTGTGAGGGGGCGTGTTGAGATATATAGTCCCACATTGGTTGTATGTGCAACTAATGTGGCCTTTATAAGGCATTGTGCACTCCCACCCTTTGAGTTAGCTTTTGGGGTGGTGTATCCCAAAGTTCTTTACAACGGAGACGAAAATCGGACAGAGTAACCTCTATAAATCGGACAACTGGGGATTTGCAAATCCCACTCTCAAGGTACCCGATAGACAATTTATACAGTATATACTTTCAAACATACCAGATATCCATATAGGATCATATACCCATCCATGGGCGCATGCATAACTTGGCTCCGTGACACTATGTCTAACAGCATGCAAGCCAACACATAAACATAACTGAATACTACATCATCATATCAACATGCCTGAATACTCAAATGTACATGCATCCAACTGAAAGACATGTACAAAACATATACAGGCCATATACAAAATAAATGGTCAGACATCATGATCACCAAATGAATAGAACACTATACAATAGTACATGTTCTCCAAAAATAACATCTATAATAAATAGTAGCCTCCGGCTACCCAGAACTCCATATCCTCATACTAGTACCTCTAGCCACGGGTAATGTCCTTGTCCCATGAGGGCTCTTCAATTAACTGTGTTCCTGAAATCATATCCCCAAACGGGGTTAGAGACGAATCTCTAGTAAGCTCCAGGTTTATAGAGAACTCTCCATACCCTGGGCTCACTTCCTGCATGACAGTCAGATACATAATATACAAAACATCATATATCCTACTATACTGAACATATCTTGTATAACATATCATATAATCAGATATCATAACAAAACAAAGCAAATACACAAATCTTATCAGATACGTACGCTGTCATTCCCAAGGGATGACCCCAAGCGGAAATCAATACACGTAACAAATATCATATACAAAAATCATCACAATAATCATATCAGAACAAAGCATATCATATCAGAGATGTACGTAGTCATTCCCAAGGGATGACCCCAAGCAGAAATCAACGTACATGTTCCCAAGGGAGGACCCCAAGCGGAACCGAAAACATATCAGAGATGTACACTATCAGTCCTGAGGGATGACTCCAAGCAGACATCAGTGCACATAGGATCAATGGCCAAAGATCATCACATAACAGAGTGTACACAATCAATCCCAAGGGAGGACCTTAAGCGGAAATCAGTGCACATGTTCCCAAGGGAGGACCCAAGCGGAACTCAACAAATAACATATATATACACCGTCAGTCCCAAGGGAGGACCCCAAACGGACATCAGTGCATAAACAAATCAATAGCCAGATATCATTACAGAAATAACATTAAAACATATCAAAATAAACACATTAAATCATATCAAAGTAAACACATCAAATCATATCAAAGTAAACACATCAAAACATATCATATCACATCATCATATAGCTCTATATGAATGCATCTATATCATATATCTCATACATATCATACAACTTGACCACAGTTCGTACACTATGGCGGAACACAAAGTAGGAGCGAACCCCATAAACATAGAGCTTACTCTTGGAGCTTTACAATTTGCTTACTTGAAGAACAAGCTACTTATCTTGCTCCACGAGAATCCAAACGTTCACAGTCCCTAGGCACACCCAGAGAAGGAATTCAACACAAAACTCAATAAAATGATATAATGCCATGTAAATATACAAGACACACACTTTATTGTTTATTTTATTTTTACTTAATCATATTAAGTCATGAGTGGGTGGTTCTTTGTTCAACAAATCCCTACAAAATTCCACATATTCACTTAGTCTTAGGATAGTCCCAAAAAGCCTTTAGAACACTCATTACTCCTCTTAGCACCTAAAAGCCTATTTTTCCCAATTTAAGGCAGAATGCCCATTACAAAGGAGCTATAAGATTTCTCTTTATCAAATGTCTAAACCCAAGCTTAGCCACCTATATAAACTATTTTACGCATATAAGTGTTCTCATTTTGCGAAACAGTATCTCTGAACATATATCTCCTTTGAAAATGGCCAAAACTTAATTTAAGGCCATACAAAGGAGCTACCTTATTTTCTTTTTTTATTTTACCAAAGCGAAGGTCCATACACCTTAGAATATTATTCCACGCATAAAAGTATGCTCGCTTTGTAAAACAGTAACTCATAGCACATACTTCCTTTATAAAAGGCTAAGAGGCACATAAAGGGAACCATGCCAATTTCATGATTCAAATGTTTTAGTATAACTTTCGATACATGACTTAGCCTTCTTTAATTCATTAATTAAGTCCACAAACAACCTCAGCCCCTATTTTAAAGACACTAGGTCGTTACACATATAAAGAGGAAAACAAGATTTCATTTCATTTTCTAAAGAGGAAAAGCAGGGGAAAGACTGCCTAGAGTATTCCTTTCCCCAGACACTCACGAAGTGGGTATTTGAACTGGGTCGGCCCTTCTAATCATTAAATCATTGTCCAATCAATTCTAATGCATATAAGTTATATTAATCTCATTAAATCCTTATAAATTCACTTCCACACCCTTTGTCATGTCTAGGCCAGATTTACCTTGATTTAAATCTCACTAAAATCTTGAACGTAGACCATTTCATCACTTAATTCATCATAGTTTTAATTCTAATTTTAAGATTCCTCTTGGACAATTTTACAAACACTTGGTGTGCATATTTTTACACCCTATGGCTGAACCATATTGGGCTCTTCAAAGATCATTTACAACTTTTATCCACAACCAAACTTGCTTTGACAACTTCATCACCATAATCAATTATAAATCATACTCATTTTCCATCAATTTAAATTTGAGAATCAAAAGCTTTCCCACAAAGTAATACTCATAAAATAAATCATGAAGATCAAGAATATAGCCATAGGAAATAGGGCATCTTACCTTGAATGACTCCTAAGCACTCCAAGGATTAATCTCCAAGCAAAGAATCACTCAAAAATTCAACAATTTTCCATGGAGATGAACAGGACCACGAGCTGCCATAGAGGGGATTTCTCACTCAATATTGCTTCCCAAGGTGAAAAGAGCTATGGGTTTTCTTTCTAAGGACCTAAGGAGCAACTTTCATGTTGGGACTTTTGCATTTGGATGATGGTGAGATGAGAAATCAAAGAAAGAAAAAGGAAAACCTAGCTTTTGTTTTCCATGGAAAATGAAGACAGAGGGAGTTCGTGAACGAGAGAATGAAGGAAGGAGAGTCACTGTGCTTTAATATGAAATAGGTTAAGTTACTTTAACTGGGTAATAACTTATCTGTCTACACACCTCCAGTCATTACCAAACTTTACCCAATGGACTAGAATATTTTTCTACTCATATATCTAATTTTACTTTCACTTTTCGGGTAACTTTGTTTACCCGCATTTTTACCCCTTAACTGTCATTTTAACTCCCTTTTCACCAAAGTGACTTTATTTCTTTTACTTCTAATTATTCTTCAATATTAAATTCACGATTACTAGTGAGGGTTATTATATTCACCTCACATTTTAAGGATTTTGCCCTTAAAATCAAACATAAGACATAATAACACATACCTGATGTCAAACACAAGATAACGCTTGAGAATATCATTCTCCCGCTCCTAAGTAACGTCCTCAGAAGTAAACTTTCTCATTGTATCTTGACCATGGGAATAACCCTGTTTCTTAATACTTTCTCATCGCGAACTGATGGGCTAGGATTAGTGGCCCAAATTTAGCAATGCAAAATTAATTAGTGAATGAGCTAGTTTGTTATAGAAATTATTTCTAGAATATTCCTAAATAATAGGATATAAGGAAGGGGTGTGGGAGTGTGAGGTATGGAACGTATTCGCAGTATTTGGAGTGGGGTTTTGGGAAAGGATCTCTTGGGATATCTTTGGCCTAGGTATTTGGCTTTAGAGTGAGTGAGATCTTTTGGTGTTTAATTTCTGCATTTTATCTTAAATTAGTGTTTGTAATTTCTTGATTTAGTAAATACATTGTTATAATTTTCTGGGTTCCATCAATTTGGTATCAAAGCACTACAATCCTGGGATTGCTCTTTGATCCATAGATCTGGAAAAAATAAATAATGAAATACAGATTTAAGGATGTTCCAAGATTCTTTGGAGAAGAAAGAGATGATGCTTGGGGATGGCTGATCGATTTGGAACAATATTTCCAGATCGAAGGAATCAATGAAGATAAAAAATATAGGGAAACGGTGAGAGGGCTAAGAGGGAGTGTGTACAACTGGTATTGATATGCGATGAGCATATGAGGAATTTTAAGACATAAAGAGGAAGAATGTGACTCAATCTGATGCAAGAAAGGCAAAATAACTATTAAATTTGTCCAATATCTGAATATCAGGTGTTATACTGATTTTGTGTTGATTTCACAGGAAAAATGCACAAATTGAAGTCAAAAGGGACAAAGAAAAACTAAAAGCCCACGCTACAAGCGTGGGAATGACGCTTGTAGCGTGAAAAAAGCAAATTAGACAGAAGCCCTCGCGCTGTTAAATTAGACAGAAGCAAATTAGTCCACTGGATTGCTCAGGTGGATGCTACTCTTTCAAGAATTTGATTTGGAGATCCGAGACAAAATTGGAGTAGTGAACAAAGTGGCTGATCATCTATCCCGTATTCAGGCAAAAGAGTTACAAGATAGTCCGGAAAAAGAAATCAATGACTATTTTCCTGATGAAAAGGTAATGGCAGTCTTTGTTCCTCCGTGGTTTGCAGATTTCGCCAATTACAAAGTTGTGAGGGAGTTGCCTCCTAACCTTACGAGGCAACGGCAAAAGAAATTTTTGCGAGATGTAAAGCGATATTTCTGGGAGGATCCGCATCTCTATTTTCAATGTGCTGATGGGATTATTCGCAGATGTGTCCCTGAGTCTGAGATAAGTCAAATCTTGTGGCATTGCCATTCTTCCAACTATGGAGGCCACTTTGGAGGTAATCGAACCGCTCAGAAAGTCTTGCAAAGCGGTTACTATTGGCCGACACTCTTCAAAGATGCGAGGGATTGTGTGGAAAAATGTGATAAGTGTCAGAGAACAGGTAATATTTCACGCAAGGATGAGATGCCTCTGAATAATATATTAGAGGTAGAGCTGTTTGATGTATGGGGCATTGACTTCATGGGGCCATTTCCATCATCTTATTCCAACCAGTATATCCTTGTTGCTGTGGATTATGTCTCCAAGTGGGTGGAAGCTGTTGCTCTTCCCACCAACGATGCTAAAGTGGTTGTCATTTTTCTGAGAAAAAATATTTTTACAAGGTTTGGAGTACCTCGGGCTATTATCAGTGATGGAGGTACCCACTTTTGTAATAAACATTTTGAAAGCTTGCTAGTTAAATATGGGGTGAGACACAGAATAGCCACACCATATCATCCTCAAACTAGTGGGCAAGTTGAAATCTCCAACAGGGAGATAAAAAGAATCCTAGAAAAGACACTGAGAATTTCTAGGAAGGATTGGGCTAAGAAGCTTGATGATGCACTCTGGGCGTACAGAACTGCGTTCAAAACTCCTATTGGCATATCACCTTATCAATTGGTGTATGGCAAACCTTGTCATTTGCCAGTGGAGTTAGAACACAAAGCCTTGTGGGTTACAAGGTTTTTAAATCTTGAACCATCAGGAGCTCAAAAGAAAAGGATACTTCAGTTGAATGAGCTTGATGAGTTCAGAAGGACTGCATATGAAAGTGCATAGATTTACAAAGAGAAGACTAAGCTGTGGCATGATAGTAAGATCAAGCCCAAAGAGTTTGCACCAGGTCAACAGGTATTATTGTACAACTCTCGACTGAGGTTGTTCCCAGGTAAACTCAAATCTCGTTGGTCTGGTTCTTTTGTGGTGACCAATGTATTCCCATATGGTACCATTGAGATCTCTCCTCTTGATGCTGAGAGACCCTTTAAAGTAAACGAGAATCGTTTGAAATTCTACTATGGAGAATCTGTGAATAGGGACACAATTTCTGTCCCTTTAACTTCACCTGAGTAATTAAGGTTCCTGTCAGGCTCGTGACGTTAAACAAGCGCTTGCTGGAAGGCAACCCAGTGGATAATTTTTCAAATTTCTTAGTTTAGATGCTTGCATTTAAATTTTTAGGTGTTAAAAGTTAAAGATGAGTTTACTAAGTCCACACTGATAGCGTGGTTCCCACGCTAACAGCGTGGATCATGAGGAAATGGCAGAAAGTCCCGCGCTGATAGCGTGGAAACCGCGCTATCAGCGCCACAAAGTGAAAACAGGCAGTAAGACCCACGCTACTGGCATGGTCCCCGTGCTGTGAGCGTGAGAAAAGAAACCCACGCCCGTAGCGTGGGTATGGCGCTCGGAGCGCCAGAGGGTGAAAAAAGTCCAGAGGGTACCGCGCTCCCAGCGTGAAACCCACGCTACGAGGGCGGGATTCGAAGCAGTTTTTTTTTAAAAGGGCAAAACCCTATTTTTCCCTCACAATTTTCCTCTCCCAGCCGCGCCGTCACCACCTCTCCCCCTCAAAATTTTCTTTTCTCCTTTCCCACACAATTTCCACCTCCACCCACCTCTCCCCATTCTTTTCTTCTTCTTCTTCTCACTCCCTCAATCCTCCATAGCCACCATTCTTCATCATTTCTCCAACCGTGAAGAACCCATAACCACCATCAACCACCACTTCTCAGCACCACTACACCACCGGAGGTCACAAAATTGTGGGGTTTTTCTTCCAAGTGATAAGGTTTCTCAAATTCATTTTTTTGCATTCAATGGCTGGTGACAAGGTAAATTTAATGATACTTGATTTATTAATGCATTGGTTATTTGATATTGCTATGTTTCCATGGTCATATGAATGCTGGTGGTATTTGATCTTTCATGATTATCTTGGTTGTACAAGTCTGGAATTGCATGCTAGGTGTTTGTTAAATTGTCTCATAGGAAAATTCAAAGTGAATTGCCTAGTGCATACTTTATGGCTTTCATAGGTGTGTATATATGCTAATCCATGGTTGTCATACTTGAAAATACATCATATAGCAAATGCATGCCAAGGGTTTAAGATTTTATCACTCACAAGAAACATGTATTTGCTTAGATGCATTGGGTGGAAATAACTTGAATACCAAATGCCATAACCACATGATAATTGATGTTATTTTGGTCCATGAGAGTATAATTCTGATTTCACATACTATTTGGTCATGACTTCTTCCAAAGCTTGGATATGGATTGATTGAATATTAATTTGACTGGCATATGACTTCTTCCAAAGCTTGGAATTACTGATTGCATAAATTACTAGCATGAACTGTTATGAGATGATTTGGCTGAGTACAGTGTTGACCTGTAATAAGCATGAGATAAATCTGGGAATTGTTGTTGGTTATCTAATATGCTGAATTTTAATGACATGTTGCTAAATGATGCACATACTTGGATTCTATTGTGTTGGAACTTTTCTGAGTGCAGGGAAAGAAGACCACCAAAAAGACTGCTGGCGCAGGAAGTAAAAATACTGGTGGAAGCAGTGCATCTGGCACAAAAAGGCCTAGGGCCCCTGCTCTGGTCGATTTTGATGGCAACCGGTTCCTAACTCCAGAAGCACAGGACCGGTATTACAACTGGTTCTTGAAGAAGAAAATAATTCAAGAAAGAAGAATCAGTAGTTTCCTGGCGGACGACTGTCCGGTAAGCATGACGATACAGAGGAGAGGCTGGAACCATTTGGTTCAGTTCCCGAGAGCCAGCTGCAGTACCATTTTAAGAGAATTCTGTGCAAATGCTGATAGGGAGACTATAGACAGGACAAGAAAAAGCTGGGTACGAGGGAGAGAGGTCTCCTTCACACCATTTCAGATAGAGAGGTTCTTGCGAACCTCCTGGGATGCTACACAGTCCTGCTATTTTACAGACACATTCAACAGGATGCAGCCTGTTGAGGGGGTGTATCGGGAGGAGATGCCTGCTATAGCTGCAACAATCCGTGAGGGTATCACTCAACCTCACTCTGCCTGGAAGCCAAAACATGGTCAGCCAGATGTACCAGAGAAACTAGATCGGCTGGACCTCAATGAGGAGGCAATTTTCTGGCATTCCTTCATTAATTCCACAATCATAGCTTCCACTAACTTGAGTGATGTCAATGTGGAAAGAGCAGTTCTGCTATATACTCTACTGGGAGGCAATAATCTTCACATTGGGGCTATTCTGTCTGATAGGATAGTCTATATTATTACTCAAGGAAGATCAGATTTTTGTTTGGCTCATTGCTCACTGATTGAGCAACTCTGTATACAAGCAGGAGTGGAAATACATGAGGATGAGCCAAGAGACGTGAAAATAAAGAAAGATCTTACTCAGAACCATTACAATGATATGCAAAAGGAATCCAGAAGGCAAGCTATCTGGAAAGCATCTGGCGGTGCTGTTCCACCACCACCCCCAGTCTCCTCTGCACCTCCGTCTGCTGATTCTCTGTTGCTTCAAACTCTTGACCATCGACAACAGCAATTGATGGTTCAAAGTAATTATATGATGAGTATGCTGGAGCGACTTTGCCTGGACAGAGGAATTGACACAGCTGGGTTGATGGCCCAATTTCCACCCACTTCACAGGCTGGTCCATCTATGCCTTCCACCGCTGCTGATGATGTGCTTGCGGACCTTGAAGCTGATGATGTCATGGATGATGTTTAAATTTATTTTCACCATCACCCACTGCACATTGCCAGTTTCTTGGGGCCAGTTATTTTGACATTTTGAAAACATTGTTGATGATATTGCTAAAATTTGACTCTTGTTCAGTTTTTTAGAACATTCATTTTTCATTATTCTGTTTTACAATTTAACAAGTATGTGTGTGTTCCATCTGGCAGAATTAGCTATCATCTAGAATAGTTTGTTGCTGAGGATAGCAACATTCTAAATCTGGGAATTATCGCATAGCATGCTGAATGCGAGATTTGGTAATTACTGCAGAACTGCACCATGGAAAAGACGTCTAAACAGAAAATTGTTCTGAGAAAGGGGAGACATTTTTAACCCTCAAATTTATGTTTATTGATGTCACATATCTAAAAAAAAAAAGAAAAAAAAATCA
This sequence comes from Gastrolobium villosum, assembly GCA_032173675.1. Taxonomy (NCBI): domain Eukaryota; kingdom Viridiplantae; phylum Streptophyta; class Magnoliopsida; order Fabales; family Fabaceae; genus Gastrolobium; species Gastrolobium villosum. The sequence continues at coordinate 1,167 of JAVKPL010001869.1, read as the reverse complement.
AGCAATTCTCAGGTTTAAATGTGCTTATCTAGTAAATGTGCTTGATTGAATTCTTGGAATACATTGTATGAACTTATGGCATGATATCGTAAATTTCAACTTGTGTGTCTGAATTTTGTGCTTGAATAATTAATGATGCCTAATGATTCTTTTGGAAGTCTAGCTTGACATCATAGCTGGTGAAATTTTGTGCTTAAACACTTATTTTATTCTGAGAGACTTCGCTGTGATAGCATTTTAGAACTTGCTCTGTTTCTCTGAGATGCATGCATTGATTGAAATGATTAAGGCAAAATTTTATTCTGTTAGCCATGGCCAAATAATCCACCCAGATGAATTTTTCCATTGCTAACCCCTTTGAGCCTGAGCTATTTTGATCACATAATTCGTGTTAATTGCTTAGCCATATTCCTATTATCTTACCTTAATTGAGATTGAATCACTGATGTTTTGAAATGAAAACAAAGAAATTGAGGTAAGCTCCACAGAGATCAATGAAAAGAAAGGCAAATGAAGTGTGCCCTTAAGATAGAAGGAGAAAAAGGAAAATACAAAGAAATGTGGCTGAAAGGAATTAAATTCCCGAAATTCTATGGGAATGTTAGTGGAGCAAAACAAATAAGTTGAAGGTGTTAAAATGAAATAATATCAGTATTTCAATCTCATTGTTACTTGAGCTATTATCCATAAATTCCTACCTTTAGCCCAGTTAGGTTACAACTTGTGAAGTCCTTTTGATCAATTGTACATGTATTAATGTTCCCCATCTTTAGGAACTGGAGAATATGATCAAGCTTATGATAATGTTATAGCTGTGATGGATTGAGTGATTGTCATTTCCCCAAACACTTGAGTGTTGAGCGTTATATGTTTATCTTGGTGAGGGGTGTTTAAGCTAGATTGAGATATTTTCATAAAAATAGAAGGCATTGTTAAAAGTTCTTTGCATTGATTCAGTCATGCTTAATATAGTGATCTATTGATTGGCTGTACGATGTTATGTTGGATCAATTGACAAATTCCTGGATTAAGTCTTGTACATTGCTAGGGACAGCAAAGTTCAAATCTGGGAATTATTTGATATGCGATGAGCATATGAGGAATTTTAAGACAAAAAGAGGAAGAATGTGACTCAATCTGATGCTAGAAAGGCAAAATAACTGTTAA
>JAVKPL010001868.1:0-17357 GCA_032173675.1 Gastrolobium villosum | reverse complement strand
ATCTTCTATTACCAACTCACTACCTATTTAATCACCATTGGATCAACATTTTCTCTTTTTTCAAAAACTTTTTAGCATTCTCTCTCTTTGATTCAATTGTGATTAGAGAGATAGTGAGTTAGTAGTAGAAGATTTTGGTAGTAAGAATATCCTTCCTCTTATTTGATTTTCCTTCTCAATCCTCATCCACCGTGTCAAAACTCCACCAAAGATTTTTCTACAAGTAGTTCGCGGCACTGCGTTAAAAGAAATTCTTCATCAACAAAAAATTAAAAAGTGAGAGAATTGAAGGACAAGTTTATTATCAACATAAAGTAGTTTTTGTTAATTTTTCTCTACTTAAAACTCTCAAATCCTTTTCACCAAAAAAAAAAAAAACTCTCAAATCCTATTTTTTTTACATAATTGAGAGTTTATAACAAATTTGGAATACGGACTGAATAGTCCAAAATCTCAAAATTGGATGAAATTTGAAGAATTTTTTTTTTTTTTTTTTTGGTAAAAGTGAAGAATTTTATAAGTGGGTTAGTCTTTCAAGTAGAAAAAAATTAAAAATTTCTTGTTTATTGTGTAAACTTAGTGCTTGACTGATGGTTTTTGAGTGAAAATGAATTTAAAATGATGTAATTGGTTCATTTTGTGTAGATTTTGAGTATAAAATAAAAATTTTGAAATAAAAGAAAATGTTACACGGACTAGGTTACAAAATAGGGGTGATCTTTGTCAATGCATCAATGAGCATAAAAGATAAACTCCCAATAAATCAGATTGATATCACATTTTAATCCAAAATTTTAAAATATTAGGTTTATGAGTTTTTTCACGTTCTTATTTCATGTTTAGTCCATTCCTTCGTATCGTGGGAGTTTGATCTCACTCAAATAACAGTTGAAAAATTTAAAACTAAATTCAAGAAAAAAATCATTCAGAAATCTATATTAAAAAAAAAAAAAAAAAACTAAAAGTGCAACTAAATCTTTTTCATATTATTGACCACATCCTGTGGTGCTGCTTTCAATGGATGAATGCGTAATTACCTAAAACATGTTTATATTATATTCCAGGGGAAAATATTTTCTCCTTTTCTACTAATGACTCAGCATAAATAGGTCTCACTTTGAATTTTTTTTTCTCCACTATTTTGTAGGCCCCACTTATGTTATGGGTCACTGACATGAGAAAAAATTTCTCCTTTAAAAGAAGAAATTTTTTTCCCATATTTCAGAAGAGTATAAACTTTTAGGTTATGTACTTTCCATGTACGAATGTTTGACCTGAAACATTTATTTTAGAGAAATGTTTTTCTTAAGTTACATAAAAAATCTTATCTCATGTTACAGACACATCGCAATCTGAATCTGAGCCAGCCTTTTTTTTTTCTTTTAACTGCGGGACTCACCTAATTATGTCTCTACATGAGATAATACTATCTCATGTAACATGGGAAAATCATTGCCCTAAGTTGCAAGATATAAAATTACAGCATGATATATTTCCGACCAATTAAACTTGTATAAATTAAGGAAAAATATATTCTTATGTTGTAGGAGAGTGTTTTTCTCTCTTACAGATACATCAATTTTTCTTGTTACTTTTTTTCTTCTTTTTTTTTCTATAAGTGAGTGGGTCCCACATATGATTGTCTCTATAGCATGAGAGAGCTTCTCTCCTATTGCATGAGATTAATAAAGCCCAAAAATTAAAGTCAGGATATACATTCGAATTCTAGTATAAATATGATTATTGCAAAAATTCTAACTCCAGAAATGGTGAACCCTATACATACATACATACATACATACATACATACATACATACATAGAGCTAATCGTTTTTCAAGTTACTTGACATAATTTATCTCCGGCTACTAAATCATAACCATACAAAGATGGATCAACGGTGATAAAGAAAGAGATAGAAAATGAGAATCATAACCATTCAAAGGAAAATCAATTAATATAGGAAAATAAATAAACAAAACGACGTAGTTTTGATCTAACCGGAGATAAATATATCTCAAGTAACTTGAGAAATTTTTTTATACGGGGTTAACATTTCTCTAGCCACTTGAGATATGCTTATCTCAAGCTATCTTTTTTAATTATATACTACAGGTAGTACATAGTTATAACGTTAAGTTACTTTTTTCTCTCTCCTCATTCACTTTTCAGAACTTGTCTACTGATGTGTAAAGAGAGAGAAAAATAATTTTAACATTATAACTATGTTCTACCCATAGTAAATGACCAGAAACAGTTTTACAATTGGGCTGATCATGTGATATTCCTCTACACAAATGGCCTGGAACCGTCTTGAATCAGAGCAGCCTGTAGTTGGAGCAGCTCTAACCCATGGGTCTTCTGTAGAACAAAGTGGGGGGGGGGGGTGTGCCTGCAAGACACTCCGACTCTCAAGTCAGATTTGGTTCATGCATGTTTTATTATGTAGAAGAAGATGTGTACTTTTGTGTTAACATATATGTGTTTATAGTAGAGAGTTGAGCAGCTTGAGAGATGACCAGCTTGCAAGTGGTGAGGCGACAAGTTTTCTAATTAGTTACTGTAGGTGGTGAGCTCTATAGCACGGACACGTTTTCTGAGAAATTTACGTGTCCGACACGTGTCCGACACGGACACGCTCGGACACGCAGTCAACATTTGGGGACACACGGTTAACTCTCCGACACGTTTTTCCGATACGTAGTCAACTTTTTTGGACACGCAATCAACGCTCGGACACGTTTTTTTTTTATTTTAATTTTATTTTGTTAACTAAATATAAAAGAAATAATTTATAAATTAATTTTTTTCTGTTATGAAATTTGACATGAAAAATTAACAAATTACGAATAATTATTTATATTTTTATTTATGTTATGAAATTTAAATTATATGACTTATGTTTATCAAAAAAAAATTATATGGCTTACTATGGACTCTTATATGTATTAAATATAAATTATATTATATATATTAAAATTTTTATTTAATATCAAAACGTGTCCAAATATGACATTTTTTAGAATTAACGTGTCGGCGTGTCGTGTCCCGTGTCCATGTCCGTGCATCATAGGTGGTGAGATAAGCTTTGTTTCATGATGAAGTTTGCTTGTCTTGGTGCCAAAGTAATATGGCTGTAACATTTAATGTTGAGGAGCTTGCTGAGATGAGCTTTAACTGTGGCAACCATTGTTGACTGCAATCTTTTCTCAAGGATGAAGACTTTCAAAGTGCGCTTTGTGTTATTATAATATTATTCCAGATCAGAAGCCCCACAGCTCGTTGCTTATGAGGAGAGCATGAGTAGCGAGATGTATAAGTCCGCAAAATAGTTTGTCTGTGTCAGCCCGACAGATTGGTGCTTGTGGGCTTCACAATAATATTTGTACCCTGCATTTTATACAGTTCATGATTCATATACTTGTATTCCTTTGATATTGACATCTTGCACGCTCTTGGTTTTGATGTCGCTTAAGTTTTCTTTTAGGTTAAATAGCTCTGGAATTTTGATGTCGCTTGGCTTGTATTTGGTGTTCTCGGAAGTTTTAACCAGTCAAGGTTTTACCTTCCTTTTTATTCTTTGCGTACTGGAAGTTTTAACCAATTAAGGTTTTACCTTCCTCTGCATCTTCGCACAATGGAAGTTTTAATCAATTAAGGTTTTACCTTCATCTTCATCGCACAATGGAAGTTTTAACCAGTTAAGGTTTTACCTTTCTCTTCATCTTCGCGCAATGGAAGTTTTATCCAGTTAAGGTTTTACCTTCCTCTTCATCTTCGCGAAATGGAAGTTTTAACCAGTTAAGGTTTTACATTCCTTTTCTTCTTTGCGGACTGAAATTTTAACCAGTTAAGGTTTTGCCTAACTTATCGCGCTTTTCTTGTTGGAAGTTTTAACCCATTAAGGTTTTACCTTCCTAAGCTTAAGCGCTTTTGACATTGTTGGTAGGTCCAACGAGCTTCCTGTGTGTCGCTTGTGCATGAGAACCTGCAATCTGTATGATTCTTCAAAGAATAAAGTCATATGACTTTAAAAAGATAAGCTCAATGAAATCAATTTGACATAATTCATGACTTCACAAATATTTTGCAGTAAGATCCATATCTTTATTGTTCATCGTTCAAGGATCTCTGCTGGTGAGATTCATATCTTCACCTTCCTCAATTATTAATCTCCTGTAACTCTTTTGGGGGTGGGAATTGAAGTTTACCCTTCCCACAGACGGTGCCAATAATCAAAACAGATTTTACAACTGGGCTGATCATGTGATCTTCCTCTACTCAAATGGCCTGGAACCATCTTGAATCAGAGCAGCCTGTAGTTGGAGCAGCTTTATTCCATTGTCTTCTGTGGAACAAAGTGGGGGGTGTACCTACAAAACACTCTGACGCTCAAGTCAAATTTGGTTCAAGCAGGCTTTATTATGTAGAAGAAGATGTGTACCTTTGTGTTAACATATATGTATTTATAGTAGAGAGATGAGCAGCTTGAGAGATGACTAGCTTGCAAGTGGTGAGGCGTCAAGTTTTATAATTGGTTACTGTAGGTGGTGAGATAAGCTTTGTTTTGTGATGAAGTTTGCTTGTCTTGGTGCCAAAGTAATATGGCTGTAACATTTAATGTTGAGGAGCTTGCTGAGATGAGCTTTAACTGTAGCAGCCTTTGTTGACTGCAATCTTTTCTTAAGGATGAAGATTTTCAAAGCGGGCCTTGTGTTATTATAATATTATTTCAGATCAGTACATATCGTTAAAAGGGATAACTTGAGATAAACTTATCTCAAGTGGCTGAAGAAATATTTTTTCGATATATATATATATATATATATATGTGTGTGGGTTTCAACTTCTCGTGTTGTGTAACTCATCTTTAATACAACAATAATATGTACTATTGTCATTCACCTTCTTACACTTGTGTTTAAAATAATATTTATCTCTCTTCTTTCCGTGTCATCAATTAGTATTGGTGTTTGCTTTTTATTAAAGAGAGATATGGAAAAGTGGGTGGAATAAGAGTATTGCAGAAATTTTCCTTGTTATAGAGAAGTTTGAAAGTTGCAATAGACACAAAGTTGTGGTGGGGGACATATAAAGAAGGGAAAAAAACAATAGTCACGGATTTTGATTTAAGAGTGACATGAGAACTATTAAATAATAGTCACGGATTTCAGATCACTTTGCAGCAAAATGAGGACTATTTTTTACCATATGTATAACTTTCGGTTTTATAATTCCTATGTTGAAGGAGAATTGAAATCTTATGTTGTAGAGACAAAAAGCATATGGAACCCATATGTTAGAAAAAAAATTATATGTAGGACTCATGTCAGCACTGAAATCGAAGAGTGTGTAAGAAAATTTGAATTCTCATATTAATGAGAATTATAAAACCCTCTAACTTTTTGTCCTCATTTATGAACCTACCATAAACTCGTCTGATTCTATTCTATGGACCCTACGTACGCATTCACTAATCACCAACAATAACGTTACCAAAAAAAGAAAAGTCATGCGATATGCTTACACGCATAATGTTAAATGACATTTGAAAATAATATCTCCATATCTGTCGTATTGCCCCAATCGATCGTACCAACCCTCCCAATTCCTTTTTTAGTTTTTTTAAAAGTTAAAACCATCGCGATAAGCGTACGTACGTGCATAACTTCATTTTCCACCACGTAATCAAATTCCTAAAGGATGTGCGAAATCTTAATAAATTGTATTTTCTTTTTCTATATCGTCTAATTCAATATGATGTTTCAAATTAAGACAAATAGTTTACTGTTATACTAATTATTATTTAATTAATTCCTTTAATTTTTTTCTGAATTTACAAGGAAAGCGAGTTTATACTTCGCTTCATGTTTATTAGTTTTACACTTCTTTTCCTTCAGTAAATTAACAACAATTATATCCCATTTGATTTATTTTTTAATGCTGGAACTCTCATGTGTTGCTGATGAAAATTGAATTCCCAAAATTGTTTAGTTGCATCGTTTCAAATCAGTTAATAGTACGCGCCAAATTCATTTTCTCTGCTAGGGCTTTCAACTGATATATTTTCCTTTATAAATATTTACAACATTTTCAACAACCGCGAAATAAATGAGACTAGCTAAGCCACTAAAATTGATCTAGTGGTGAGGGATTTAGATAATTTCATTAGGTCATAGGTTCAAACCTCAACGTCATCATTGTATAAAAAATATGAGGCTAGCTAATTGATTTTCGACAACTTGTATATGAAGTTAGAATAGTAGAATTGTAAAGAACTACTTCAACCTAACACCTTAAAGTGTTGAGTGAAAGTCTTTTTAATGATTTATATTATTCTCTAACACACACCCTCACGCAAGAACCCCTTGGGCTTGAAGCATGAATATTACACAGACCCAATTTTGGTTTATCTTTTTGTGCTTTTTTTAATTAATTCTACTAGAAAGTGGGGGACGGTGAGTATCGAACTCGTGACCTTCTGGTCACTTAAGCTCTGATACCATGTAAAGAACCACTTCAATCTAAAACCTTAAAGTGTTGAGTGAAGACCTTTTTAATGATTTATATTATTATCTGACAAAGAATATCAACAACAAATAAAGTAAAATAAATGAGACTAATTGATTTTGGACAACTATTTGCATCATGTGTACCAAGTTTTAATAGAATTGAAGCTATGGCCACTCTCTTACCCTATAACGCTTATAAATATAGATGCGACCTTAGCTTTTGATATACATACATATATCTCATCAAAATTAGCCGTGTAATTGTGTCATCAAGAGAACCAAACCATGTGGTCTCTAGCAGCGGATCCCATTATAGCTCTTGCAAAAAGAGTTCTTCACCAATTCATCCATAAAGACTTCCATGAAGCAGTGGCCAAGATGACCATCATAGACACTTTTCTCTTCATTGTACAATCAATCCTCTCTTCATCAAATTATTGTCCTTGCTAATTACTTTATAATAATAAGCATATATATGTATATGCTACATATTCATCATGACCTTGTTAACTTTTGTTACATTATATATGCTCATCATTGAAGGGCCGGCTTGGCTCAGCGGTAAGCTTGCTTGCCGTGGTGTGTCAGGTCGCGGGTTCGAATCAGTCTCTCTGCAAAAAGCAGGGGAAAAACTGCCTAGAGTATTCCCTTACACTCACGAAGTGGGTATTTGAATTGGGTCTGCCCTTATATATGCTCATCATTACATGATTTTATTTATTTATATTTTGCAGATTATACACTCAATTGACAAGTTGGGGATATGGCACCGTTTACCTGTTTTCTTAGGCCTATTGTACCTGGCCATTCGCCGCCACATTCATCAAGAGTACAACCTCTTCAACGTTGGGAGAACACCAGAGGGGATTAGGTTTAACCCTTCTGATTTTCCATACAGAACAGCTGATGGAAAATACAATGACCCCTTCAATGAAATTGCTGGAAGCCAAGGATCCTTTTTTGGTAGAAACATTCTCCCCGTGGATCAGAAAAACAAGGTCTATATATACAATGTTTTTACGCTATTAATTTAGGGTTATATACAGGTAAAATCATTTCTGCAGCCTCTTTACGTATAGCAACGGCAGGTGTATGGTTATGATTCCCCATATTCAATGCTTTCATCTTTTGTATGATTATGATTCCCCGGATTTAATGCTTTCATGTATATATATGGCAAGTATTTGATTGGTGCACGTATAGTAGCTGCAGAAATATAAACCCCATGTACGTGCAGCAATCAAATACTTGCCATATATATATGCATGAAAGCATTAAATTCGGGGAATCATACCCATACAAAAGATGAAAGCATTGAATATGGGGAATCATAACCATACACCTGTCGGTGTTGTACGTAAAGCGGATGCAAAAATGTTTTTACTATATATATATATATATGTATATGGGCAGGATATTCTTACACCGGTGTAAGAGTTAAAAGTCTTACACTCAATCTTGATCATTGATCCACTTGCATCCAATGGCTCACATTACTAAAAAAATTGAACCTAGATATAAGTTGTATTAACGAATAAGATTAAGAGTGTAACTTACACTGGTGTAAAATGATCCTGACCCTATATATATATAGATAGGATCCTTTGACATCAGTGTCAAATTTCAAATTTGACACCTTATCTGAGAGCCGTTAAATCAAAAAAGATCTATAGTGTCACATGCTTACAAATTAGAATCGTTGATCTTTTTTGATCTAACGGCTCTCAGATGAAATTTGACACTGATGTCAAAGAATCCTACCTCATATATATATAGGATCCGTTTATAAACTTTTTGGAATTTTTTTACAAATTAAACTATATTCTCCCGGCAGTTTGTAAACAATTTTTTTTGTAAACATAACCTGCCCCATATATATATATATATATATATATATATATATATATATATATATATATATATATATATATATATATATATATATATATATATATATGGGTTTAGCGGATGTAAAGTGACTGCACCTAAGGATTGGTGCAGACATATAAAACTACGTCGTTTTATAACATGAATGCATTAAATATGGGGAATAATAACAATACAAAGGTATAAATAAATATAAATCATTAAATATGAGGAATCATAACCATACAAAGGTGGAAATAAATATAAAACATTAAATATGGGGAATCATAACCATACAAAGGTGGAAATAAATATAATATTTTTATTTTTATAATTAATTTTAAACGCGAACTTCCTTTTTTTTCACCTAAAACGACGTAGTTTTATATGACTGCACCAATCCTTATGTGCAGTCACATTACAAATCATTTTGCCTATATATATATATATATATATATATATATATATATATATATATATAAGTATGCTTTCACTTTTTTTTTTTGTTTATTGATTCGGAATCATTTTGTATGAGTTATAAACATTATAACTTTGAAAAGTCAATTGTAAATTTATAGTTTCAAGTGCTATTTTATTTATGTAAGTTCCATTTAAGTTGAATCAGTAGTTGAGCTAGTATTCTCTATGTAATTAAGACCTTTTTAAATTTCCATGACTTGAATGTATAATAAAAGGGATGGAAGCGCCATATATGGAAGCAATAAAGAAGTTTTGAAGAAGTTGAGAACTTTCAAAGATGGGAAAATCAAGATATCCAAGGATGGCCACCTTCTTCATAACGAAGATGGAACAGCAATCTCAGGTGATATTCGCAATAGTTGGGCTGGTGTCTCAACCTTGCAGGCCCTTTTCGTTCAAGAACACAATGCAGTTTGTGATGCACTCAAGGTATATACTAGAGAAATATATCATAAAATTGTTAATGTGATATATGTTTAAATTTTTGGGTTGAATTAACGCTTTATAATATTGACCCATTTTTAATTAGCACACTTGATAAATTGGAGAGAAGCTAAGAAATTAAGAGCATATTTGGTGCATAGTATAGGATAAGGCTTGATAGTATAAGATCTGATTAAATTTTAATATTATCTAATGTTTGGTATGATACTGTATAAGATAATATCTTCCATTATTTTAAAAATTAATATACTAAAAAAAATTATTTTAATTTATAAATATTAAAATGATATATTAGTTCTTGGGAATTGTACTTGTAAGCAATATTAATACATCAACCCTTTATCAGGCCTAATTCACCACTCCTAGGCCGGATTAAGTTATACATCATTCTGCTGTATAAGTTTATACTATACGATGATCACACCAAACAACTGAAAATGTCATAACGTATAGTATAAGCTTATACTATCATGCCTTATACATCATTTATACTACAATTGCGTGCACTAATATGTCATATGTGCTAGAAATAAGTGACAATAACTAACTATAAGCCATTAGATTGATCTAGTTGTAAGAATTTTGGATAAATTATATTAGATTATGTATTCAATTCCACTTGTATAAAAAAAAACTAATTAACTATTGCAATAATGCATCAGAATAATTACCCGGACATGGAAGATGAAGAACTTTATCGGCATGCAAGATTGGTGACCTCAGCTGTGATTGCAAAGGTTCATACCATAGATTGGACCGTAGAGCTTCTTAAAACTGACACTTTATTTGCAGCCATGCATGCCAACTGGTAAGAGACTCCACACCAGAGCACTCGCAATGTTCTAAAAAATCACATACTCGATGTTTAATTACATTTCTATAAACAGTTTGGTGGTACAATGACCAAAATGCCATTTTCCACCAATTTTTTTTACCTAAATGACACGCGAACGGTATTATTTTCCAATTTACTACGTGGGCAAATTCGTTGGGCACTGTAGCGAACTCAGTTTGCTGACGTGTTACATTTCTAGTGGATAACAAGTACCAAGTAAAAAAAAAAATACCAACCAAGTTCGCTACATTGGGTAGCGAACTTGATGTCCACTAAAAACATGACACGTTAGCAACTGAGTATGCTACAGTGTCCAGCGAACTCGCCCACGTGACATATTAAAAAATAACATTGTTCGCGTGGCATTTAGTTAAAAAACTTGGTGAACAGTGATAGTTTGGTCACTGTTCCTAGTTTGGTACCCTTAAAAAAGTTGAGATGGTTTTTTTTTTTTTAAATTCGCAAAACGATAAAAATATAAGCTTATCACATTCTTTAAATTATTCAGATAGAAGAATGAATAAATAAAAAGAAAAAGAATAATTATAATATATATATATATATATATATATATATATATATATATAATATGGGGCAGAATATTCTTACACCGGTGTAAGAGTTAGAAGTCTTACACTTAATCTTGACCATTGATCCACTTGTGTCCAATGGTTCACATTACTAAAAAATTTGAGTCCTTAAATATAAGTGAGATTAACGGACAAGATTAAGAGTGTAACTTATACTGGTGTATATATATAACATCTTATTCTGAGAATACAATAAGGGCTTGTTTGGAGCACCTGATAAGGAAGATAGGATATGATAACTTATCATATTATGCTTTTATCTCTTGTTTGGTGGGTCAATAGGATATGATTAGCTTATCTTATTGTCTCATTTTATCCTATCCAATACATGATTTTTTATCGTATGGGAGGAGCTGGGTTAGGATTCAATAGGATAGGATATCAATATTTGATACCCAATATATCCCCACTCTACCCAATATATTCCCACGCTATCCAATATATTTGTATTTATTGCATTATATTTTGTTTTTTGTTTTTCTTTTCTCCTCCTACATAATCTTATCATATTGCTAATCAGGTGCTCATCAAACACAGGACATGATATGGGCTTATCAGTCTCATATCATATCCTACCCTTATCAGCCTCATATCATATCTACCTTTATCATATCATGTCCACCAAAGGAGCCCCAAATGTACTTATGAATTATATCTTTTTCATAATACTTTTTAAGTTATAAGTTTTTAATTTTACATTAAAACATGAGAAAAATATTTCTACTTTTACTACAGAAATAATTTCACTGTCAAACTCACATACAAATTAGTAAATTTCGCTAATTTTTTCTCTCTCTTATTTTTACATAGTATTCACTCGCAAGAAAAAAAGTTCTGTTGGGAAAAATTTATGTGTAAGTAAAACAGAAACATTAAACCCTTAAAAAACTAATTTAACAGCATTAAATTAATAGTTAGTCAAAGATAAAAATGAACTTTATTTCAAAAAATTTCAAGGTTACTAAGAGTGTACTTGTTTCAATATTTTGTTACAGTTCAGCGTTCATTTTATTTGGATTTGATTTTTAATAAGGAATTCTAACCCGAAATTTATAGGAGTGGACATTATTCTTCGTATCTCAAACATAAAATCTAAATTATTTGCTTATAAAAAAAATTAAAATTATTTAAAAAAATCCATATTTTCAGGTATGGATTATTGGGGAAGAAATTCAAGGACACGTTTGGACATGTTGGAGGAGCCATCTTGGGAGGACTTGTGGGCATGAAGAGACCAGAAAATCATGGTGTCCCATACTCTCTAACTGAGGAATTCGTCAGTGTCTATAGAATGCATTCACTTCTTCCTGATAACCTACACTTGAGAGACATATCTGCCACCCCTGGCCCCAACAAATCTCCACCCACTACTAGAAAAGTCTTTATTATCGACGGAATTTTTCGACGGAAAAAATTCCGTTGAAATTAGTGACCGAATTTTCCACGGAATTTGTTTTCCGTCAATAATTTCGACGGAAAATAGATTCCGTCGAAAGTTTTCGATGGAAAAAGAAATTCTGTCGAAGATCTTCGACAGAAAAGGAATTCCGTCGAAAACTTTAGAAAAAAATACAAAAGAAAGAAATTGAATATTGTGGAATTTTCGACGGAATTTCGATTCCGTCGAAGATTTTCAACGGAAAAGGAATTCCGTCGAAAAATTTTGTAAAAAAAAAAAAAAAGAAATTAAATACTGTGGACTTTTCGACGGAATTTCGATTCCGTCGAAGATCTTCGACGGAAAAGGATTTCCGTCGAAAACTTTTGAAAAAAAGAAAAAGAAAAAGAAATTAAATACTGTGGACTTTTCGACGGAATTTTAGATTCCGTCGAAGATCTTCGACGGAAAAGGAATTCCGTCGAAAACTTTTGAAAAAAAGAAAAAAAAAAAAAATAAATATTGTGGATTTTTCGACGGAATTTCGATTCCGTCGAAGATCTTCGACAGAAAATGAATTCCATCGAAAACTTTGAAAAAAAATAAAAAGAAAAAGAAATTAAATATTGTGGACTTTTCGACGGAATTTCGATTCCGTCGAAGATCTTCGACGGAAAAGGAATTCCGACGAAAACTTTTGAAAAAAATAAAATAAAAAGAAATTGAATTTTGTGGAATTTTCGACGGAATTTCCGTCGAAAACGGAAAAGGAATTCCGTCGATACCTTCTGAAAAAAATAAAAAAAAATAAGAAAATAAATATTGTGGACTTTTCGACGGAATTTCGACGGAATTTCGACGGAAAAGGAATTCCGTCGAAAAATTTTGAAAAAAATAAAAAGAAAAAGAAATTAAATACTGTGGACTTTTCGACGGAATTTCGAAGGAAAAGGATTTCCGTCGAAAACTTTTGAAAAAAAGAAAAAGAAAAAGAAATTAAATACTGAACGGAATTTACTGTGGATTTTTCGAAGATCTTCGACGGAAAAGGAATTTCGTCGAAAACTTTTGGAAAAAAAGAAAAAGAAAAAAAATAAATATTGTGGGATTTTCGACGGAATTTCGATTCCGTCGAAGATCTTCGACGGAAAAGGAATTCCGTCGAAAACTTTGAAAAAAACAAAAAGAAAAAGAAAATAAATATTGTGGACTTTTCGACGGAAAAGGAATTCCGTCGAAAACTTTTGAAAAAAAGAAAAAGAAAATAAATATTGTGGATTTTTCAACGGAATTTCGATTCCGTCGAAGATCTTCGACAGAAAAGGAATTGCGTCGAAAAGTTTGAAAAAAAAGAAAAAGAAATTAAATATTGTGGACTTTTCGACGGAATTTCGATTCCGTCGAAGATCTTCGACGGAAAAGGAATTCCGTCGAAAACTTTTGAAAAAAAGAAAAAGAAAAAGAAATTAAATACTGTGGATTTTTCGACGGAATTTCTATTCCGTCAAAGATCTTCGACGGAAAAGGAATTCCGTCGAAAACTTTGAAAAAAAGAAAAAGAAAAAATAAATAAATATTGTGGACTTTTCGACGGAATCTCGATTCCGTCGAAAACTTTTGAAAAAAAGAAAAAGAAAAAGAAATTAAATACTGTGGACTTTTCGACGGAATTTCGGTTCCGTCGAAAATCTTCGACGGAAAAGGAATTCCGTCGAAAACTTTTGAAAAAAAGAAAAAGAAAAAGAAAAAAAATATTGTGGATTTTTCGACGGAATTTCGATTCCGTCGAAGATCTTCGACATAAAAGGAATTCCGTCGAAAACTTTGAAAAAAAAGAAAAAAAAAAATAAAATTAAATACTGTGGATTTTTTCAACGGAATTTCGATTCCGTCGAAGATCTTCGACGAAAAAAGAATTCCGTCGAAAACTTTGAAAAAAAGAAAAAGAATATGCCAAATCTCGTTCAAGAGTAAGTGGAAGATAACATTAAATTACCAAGAAATATTTTTTGGTAAGAATACGATTTTTTTTATGAAATTCTTTTTAATTATAAAATTATAAATGGATATTCTAAAACTAAATAGAGATAAAATAAATTAACAAGGAAGCATTAATAATGGTAAATTATAATTAAAATGAGTTAAAGATTTTGCAATGTTATATTGTTGATAATCATGTTTAAAAAAAAATTGTTGATAAGCACAATAACAGCTTAATTTGAATAACATTTATATATTTTAAAAAACTTGTAAAGAAATAATTCCATAACTAAAATTATATATAATTTTTATTTTTCATTTGGCCATCCAAATAATGTTAATAACATCAAATAGTACAATAGTTTTTAAATTATATATAATTTTAGTTTTTGGTAATCCTATATTTACCAACATGAAAATTGGCAAAATTTATAAATTTCATAGTGAAGTGGGAGGGAAAGGAATTAAGTTTGGAGGGAAAAGAATTAAGTTTGGAGGGAAATATAATGAGCCTGAGAATTTTCAAAATATAAAATATAAATATATAGGCACAATTTTGCAAGAAAAATGGAAAATCCCTTACAATTATCGTTTCCCTCTTTTCGTTTTTACTTACACTTTTCACCATCCTCGCCTTTGCCCTCCATCCTCGTCTCTGAAACGTTGCCCATTGTTGCCCTTTAACTTTCTCTAACTTTCTCTAACTTTCTGTTTTTCTTATTTCTAACTTTCATTGTTTCCCTCAAGAAGCCGAAGAGCTACAAGCTCGTGAACTCAAAGCTGGTCTTCACCCACTCAAGGTTCCTCTCTTCCTCTAAAGAAGCCGAAGAGCGACAAGCTCGTGAACTCAAAGTTGGTCTTCACCCACTCAAGGTTCCTCTCTTCCTTTTCCATTTCTCTCTCTGCTTCCAATTGTTAATCACTACCAAATCGGTCAAACAGTACAATAATCCTTTATTTTAATTATTTTTTATGTATTCGTTCATGTTTTAGGGAAAATTTTGAAAAGGATTACCTTTTTAGTGGCAACAAAACAGCATGCAATGCTTGAATTGAAAAGGCTAGGGATTTAACGACCTCGGATTTTTTTTCCTTTGTTTTTTAAATTTTGGGCGATTTAAGGGTATGACTGAATTTGCACTGATATATGTGATAGGATATATTCTGGGTTTTGGGTATCTATTATTTATCCGAACCACCAAAAAGTTCATTTTCAGCTGGTGGGTGAAGGGAAATACTACCGTGGATTTGAGGTATGATGCTCCTCCCTTTATTGGACTCATCCATTACTATGCACGTGAATTTGGAAGATTCTGAAGAAATCAAAATTTGGGATTTTTTTTGTTGAGGTTTTGAATAAGAGTAGCTTGCATTTTTATATCAAAATGACTTAGATTCTTTCAATTTGACTTTAGAAGTGATTTTAATTATGGAACAGTTGATTTAATGTTGTTATATTGGCTGTGTTGGATTGTTCTTGAAGCAGATATATGAGAGATTGTTGATTCTGTCTGGTGGTTATGTTTGTTTCCCTATCTCTTATTCCCCTGGTCAGAGGCTCTTAGGGCAGTTTGACATTTTGGTGGTTATGCTCTACTTCTATTGCTATTATTGGTTGCTTAGTTAAATTTTATTTGTTGGATTGGAATTGCAGAAGCATTCAATCGTTTGACTGGTTGTGAAAAGGATTATGTAATTTTGAATTTTTTATGCGTAAGGGTCATGGGTGGGAATTTTTTATACTGTAACTGTATTCAATACTCTCATGAGTTCTTGAGATACCCCTGTGATTTTCCTCAATAGAAGTGGTACCCAGCAAATTCCCTCTAATAACTCTATATAATCAAACTTCTCTTGCTTGTCACGTTTTCTTCTAACAGATATTATCTTCAATAATAGGCATATTGCCAGCAACGCCTGCATATTCTTTACTCCATTGGTGTTTTTTTTTTCCCTTTTGTGATTTTGGTAGATTTCTTTATACGTGTCATCTTTTTTTGTTTTTGGTTCCTATTTTATTGTGATTGCGATTTGGAGAGATTAGATGACTTGTATCAGGTAGAAATTCATTTTTTTTGGGTTCCTATATTTTATTGTGATTTCGATTTGGAGAGATTAGATGACTTGTATCAATTAGAAATTCATTTTTTTGGTACAAGAAATTCATTTTTTAGAATCTACATGCTCAGGTATATGTATCAAACTTTTGATCAGTAACTAAGATAGTTATAAAAATCTTCAGGATTTGATTATAATAATGATATTAAACAACGATATTATATTATATCTTTTTTCCATTTTTCCTTTTATAAAGGTTATATATATATATATATATGGGAAAAACGTTTCTCAAGCAGCTTGAGATAAGCTTATCTCCGGCTTGCTCCAAAACTACGTCGTTTTGATTAATGAAGGGTGTTTATGTAATCTTAGGTGAATTAATGAAGGGTGTTTTTGTAATTTTATTTATTTTTATATCATATATATTTTACTGAAATACCCTTCATTAATTCACCTAAAATTAAATAATCACCCTTAATTAATAAAAACTACGTAGTTAAGGGGATAGCTGGAGATAAACTTATCTCAAGCTGCTTGAGAAATGTTTACCCCTATATATATATATATATATATATATATATAGACAGTTAGACACACACACACGAGACTGGCAACCTTATTTATTTTTAAGGTTACATCAAGCACTTGATTGTCACTAACAAATACAAACCCCAAGCACTTGACGAAACAAACAAAATCCACAACCTGATTTTAATCATTATAGTACACATTATATGATTATCTATATATACGCCACCACTTTTTGCAAGGGAAATTTTCCCTCGCAGATTGGGAATTTTCTAGTAGTGGCACAAGACTCTTCTCTTCCCTCTACTCATTTGTATTTATTAATTTTTTAAGGTTACAATGTATACTTATTGTACACCACTCCTTAATTGTATAAGTTTTTTTTTTCTTAATACTTAGCCTAATATCATGATATGTACTTTTGTTCATTTAATGTACTGATTAAAAAGATTTATTTTTGACATGTTATTTAATTTGATTATATTTTTTTATCAAGTGCATTCTAGAAAATTGATATTAATTTTGTAGAGATTTTTTTTTAAAAAAAATTTCTAAATTTTTTCGACGGAATTTTTTTCCGTCGAAAACCATCCCAACAATTTTCGACGGAATTCTATTGATTTTCGGTCGAAAATTTTCAACAGAATCTGTTTTCCGTCCAAAATCACCACAACAATTTTCGAC
>JAVKPL010001867.1:0-17313 GCA_032173675.1 Gastrolobium villosum | reverse complement strand
ACTAAGTAACGCTTGAGATCGGGAGAGTAACAACGATACCCCTTTTGAAGACGAGAATAACCAAGAAAAATGCATTTAAAAGCATTGGATGTTAACTTGTCCTTACCAGGAGTGAGATCATGAACAAAACAGGTACAACCAAAGACATGGGATAGAGGAAAGAGAGGAACATATGGAAATAATAAGTTTTGAGGAATGTCATTATTAAGCACAGAAAAAGGCATGCGGTTGATGAGAAAACAAGAAGCAAGGACTGCATTGGCCCAGAAGTGAAGAGGAACATGCATGTGAATAAGAAGAGTCCTTGCAATCTCAATGAGATGTCTATTCTTACGTTCAGCTACTGCATTTTGTTGTGGAGTGTGAGGCCAAGTAGTTTGGTGTAAAGTATCCTGTGTGGCTGAGAAATTAGAAAAGTCAACAGAAACATATTCTTTAGCATTATCACTTCGTAAAATACGAATAGAAGCACCAAATTGAGTATGAATTTCAGCAGAGAACTTTTGATAAATAGAAAACAACTCAGAATGGTTTTTCATTAAATAAATCCAAGTACAACGGGAAAAATCATCAATAAAGGTAACAAAATACCGAAAAACTAAAACAGACACACTACGACTAGGACCCCAAATATCTGAATGAATAATTGAAAAAGGAGCATCAGCTCGTTTATTGACTCGATTAGCAAAGGAGGAGCATATGTGCTTTCCTTGCTGACAATCAAAAGTCTGAAGACCGGATAAAAGAGGAACCATCTTCTATAATTTTGAAAGACTAGGATGCCCGAGACGACTGTGGATGAGTTGTGGAGATTCTGTGAGAGAACAAGCAACTGAAGAACTCGGCACAAAAAGGTAGAACAGATCCCGTGACTCACGGCCCACTCCAATCGTCTTCCCCGTATCCGGGTCCTGCACAGAAACAGAATGGTTTGAGAAGGTGATGATACAATTAAGAGAATTGATTAATTTACTAACAGATATTAAATTGTAAGGGATGTTAGGAATGTAATAGACAGATGTCAAGGTCAATGAGGAGGTGGGACATATTTGTCCAATCCCATGAACGGGAGCCTTAGTTCCATCAGTAAGAGTAAAAGAGGGTAAATTATCAGAATATGTAAGGGATGAAAAGAGTTCCTTATTACCACAGAGGTGATTAGTAGCACCTGAGTCAAATATCCAAGGACCAAGTGATGCAGAATGAGAAACACAAGCAACAGGATTACCAGTTTCTGAAGCAGAGGCCTGATTGATGAGAGGACTTCCTGAGAAGGGCCTGGAATGATGCATAGTCTTTAGTGGAGAGAGAGACTGTACCATTTGAAGCAGTATCCGATTGAGCTATATTAGCAGCAAAAGAAGGTTGCAGGTGAGGATACTTTGTGTAGCAGCGTTCCTCATAATGACCAAGTTGCTGACAGTAATGACAACGAGGTCGTTGACCACGTCCGACTGGGCCTCCTGGCCTCCTGGGCCTTTACCACGACCACATCCACCTCCAATATTCCCGCGAAAGTCAGTACGGGAATCTAGAGCAGTAGAATCAACAGCAGAAGACGATGCAGGAGCAGATTTCTTATTCAAATTCAGAAGACGCTAATACGTCATGGATAGATCAGGCTCCCCACTAGTCAAGATAGTATCACGAACATTATCATATTCTTCGGGAAGGCCAGAAAGTGTGGCAACCATAAAGAGACGTTCCACCTGTTTCCGATATGCAGTAGCATCAGTAGGGTAAGGCAGCATATCCAAATATGCCTGCATCAAAGATCGACTCTTGCCAACATATGTCTCCATCTGAATGTCGGATGATTTGCTCAATTCCATAAACTGAGAGATGATGAAATAGAGCTGCTGAACATCATTAGTGTAGAGGTTTTTTGCTTCCTCCCACACTTCAGTGCAAGTTTGAAATGAATAAAAGATATCCAAGACGACCGGATCAATGGATTGCCAGATGATACTCAGAAGTTGGTTGTCAATCTTTTCCCAATCAGACTTGTCTTCTTTAGGGACATCAGTAGACTTAGTCGTGAGATGGTTCCCATGTCCTTGTCCAAAGAACCAAACTCGAACAGAGGTGGCCCAGTTCTTGTAATTAACAAATCCCTTCAATTTTGAAGAGGTAATGGACCCAACATTGGTAGAGATGATATTGGGATAATTTTTCACAGGAGGAGATGGAGAATTGACCTCCGAATGAACAGGAGAGTTTGCTGCCATAGTATGAAATCACAAAGATATAAACCGAATAAATAGAAACGAACCTGATCACCGATCAAGAAGAGGTGCACACAAAAAAGTCAGACCCACAGAGAAACAACCATCGATCCAGAAAGAGGAGGAGAAGACGAGCTTCTTTGTCCAAGATCGGCTGGAAAAAGCCGCCAGATTTGTGCTCACGCGCCGGCAGAAGGTGGCGCGTGAAGCCCACGCGCAGAGAAGACAGGAGGCGCGTGAGAGCGCGTGGCAACTCCGATGGTGGCCGGACTTCCACAGAGCAGGTCGCCGGGAAGAGAGGATGCTGGTCGCGTTCGGTCCGGGTTGAAACCTCGCCGGAAAAGTGCTCCGGCGGCCTAAACAGTGGCTGATGGTGGTTCTGGTGACTGTTGGAGGTGTGGACACGTTCAGAAGATGCTTGGAGGGGACTTACCGTCCTTGATGGCTTGCCGGAAGGACGCACGACAAAGAAAAGATGACTCCTAAGTAGTGGGCTTAGGTTTTAAAGCGGAAAACAAGGTTTCTAAGCGGAAGCGAGGGTTCCCAGAACGAAATAGCTCTGGTACCAACTTGAATGTAAAATAATATGTTGTGTATTGATCTAATTCAGAGAGTAAAGACCCTAATGGGCTTAAGTGAAAGGCCCATACCTAATGCAACCCTATTACAATCAAAATATTTACGGATAGGACTGAATCCAATCATATCTAATCATACCTAATCATATCTAATCATATCTAATCATATTTAATATTCTAACAATCTGTATGAATTTACTTTCTCCTGGATCTCCTTATATTTCGATTTCATTTTTCTTACAATCATGATTTGAACTTGGCATTTCTGTAGTTGTCTGGCGAAATGTTTTCTGCGTTTGAGTGTACCTTTTGAGGGCTACTGAACATTTTCAAAATCTCCAAACTAGATCTTATGGGAACTCATAATCCTATTTTTTTACTGTCATCTTTATCTCGGATTAAGCTTGTTTATACTGGCAATCTACTTTTTAGTTTTTATTGGTCAAGTATTATTAATTGTTTAGACTTGTAGGGAGGATGGGGCTTGTATTGAAATTCCTATAGTTGTCCTTAACTAGGTTCAGTTCACCTACTATACACATTTGTCGTGTTACCAGAGTGGCTCTATCACTTTCCACTGGCCCCTACCTCCTATTACACATCCTTAAGCTTGCCCCGGCCTGAATATCTGACTGATTACTCATTTTTAGGATTTCCTCTGTGACATTACATCCTTTGCCTTCCCTGCAACTTGGATATCCAACTATTACTTTTTTTTGTCTGTCTCTTCCATTTAATTCTGATCTTTGCTCTGAATGGTTTTAGTCTTATTGAAAATTGGCATTTGATAGTCTATTTAAACTTCAATTTATCGGGATTTAGGTATAGAGGGAGCAAAATGAATACTCAGAATAATTAAACTATATTAATATTGTTGGGAAGGATATGTTAGGATGCAATACAAACTACAAAGCATTAATCCTCATCTATATCAATATTAGACTCCAAATCCTAATTTAATAAGGAAATAAATCATGAAATATAATGAAATATGGAAACTATTCCTAAGAGAGAGTCTGAGATACTCTAAAGTTTTCATAGATATAATCAGTATATTATGAGATATTTTCCATATATTCCAATAGAATCCAATGGGGTTTGATACTTTGATTGATTCATGTAGCCTACCCAAGGCTTGGTTGCTGTTGCTTCCATTTATCTTGACTTGGGCAAAGATTGTCAAACTCGTGGAACCATCATATACTTAACTCATATGCTTGGCTACTATAATAAATTGTTAGAATATGTAGAAGATATCTTTTTATTTTTCTAAAGGGTTAACCTTAAATTCTTAAGATCTACTTTTCTTTTCCATTGTTTAAATAAATGACCTTCTCCCCTTTTCTGTTAAATATATTGACCCTACCAAATTTCCTGCAAAAAATCAGTAGTGATGTATTTGAAGCTTCTCAGATTACTCAGCATAAATGGGCTTGGCCCTTTCTGGATCCTGTAGATGTAGAAGGTCTTGGGCTTCATGACTATTATGAGGTAATGCCATTCCTTCTTTTTAAAGCTTTTCTCTTGGTCTAGACTATAGTCATCTTTTATGCATAATTCTCATTTTATTTTATTTTGTCTTGCCTATAACCAAATATGTTCAACATACTTTGTTGGTTTGGCGTTTCTCAAAGTGACTGGTTTTGCTAGTGGACCATCTATTTTTTATAACAGAGTTATTTGTTTACTGTTTGTCTTTGATTGTGTCTCAAAAGATTTGTTTAATTTTCTGCCCCTAGGTTATTGATAAGCCCATGGATTTCAGTACGATAAAAAGTAAAATGGAAGCTAAGGATGGCACTGGCTATAAGAATGTCCGGGAGATATACGCAGATGTAAGGTTGATATTTAAGAATGCAATGAAATACAACAATGAAAAACATGATGTCCACGTTATGGCAAAGACATTGCTGGAAAAATTTGAGGAGAAATGGCTGCAACTTTCACCTAAAGTTGCTGAAGAGGTAAATCGATTTCCAAAATAGTTTCCTTTATTTTGAAGAAGGTTTCTTACAGATATGTTAAGGGACTGGGTCTAAAGTTCATGGTCTTATTGGAGGGGTTTCCCTTATAGACATGGTTGTCAATATCGCAATCCTACCTATTTGGAGGGATGCAGCAATCTCAATCCCAGGTCAAACTCATTTCTGTCTTGATTGTCCTGGGATCACAGCCCAGCCTGTAGAATTAGAAGGAGGATCTTACAATCCAGGCGAACCCAACAGAACCAAAAAATGCACTTGGATGAGCAGCCAAATTTTAGAAAATAACCATCCCAAACCCAACATGAAACCATCTCAAACCAAGAATCCCTGTCCCAGTCACTGCTGTGATCTTGCTTTAACTGAAATTTGTGATTAAAATTTGATAATGTTGTGTCTGAAGTGGCAGAGGATTGCTCACATGTGAGATGATGCCTTACCTTGTTGTTACTGCTGTGACACCCTTGGTCTCTTGCTGCTTGCTTCTTGTGGATCTGTTGGTGTTGGCAATGGAAAGGGATGGGAAAGATAAGAGGAACCCCCACTTAGTAAAACACAGTTTTGAACTCATCTTATTTTGCTTTTCATTTTTTCTATTTTACTGAGATACTAGACAAAGGGCCACGAACCTTAGCCCAAATTAATTATTACTCAATATAAAAATAAGAATATACTAAGATTGAAGATCTAACAAATTTAAAATAAGAAATAAAAGTAAAAAGGAACTTATTATGTATTTTGAATTAAGGTTTATTTAAGCATTGGTTATAATTTTAAAGGTGAACCGGAGCACTGGTAAAGCTGTTCTTTCATGAATGGAAAGTCATGGGTTCGAATACAGGAAACAGCCTCTTTGCAATTATGCAAGGGTGAGGCTGTTGAGATATATAGTCCCACATTGGTTGGATGAACAACTAATGTGGAGTTTATAAGGCCTTGGGCACTCCCACCCTTAGAACTAGCTTTTGGGGTGGTGTATCCCAAGGTTCTTTACATGGTATCAGAGCCTCGCCGTCCCCCACTTTCTCTTGTGGAATTTCTTAGCACATGTAGGCTGGGCCTGTTGCATTATCCACTCTTCAAGCCCAATGGGCTCTCGTGTGAGGGGGCGTGTTGAGATATATAGTCCCACATTGGTTGGATGAACAACTAATGTGGAGTTTATAAGGCCTTGGGCACTCCCACCCTTAGAGCTAGCTTTTGGGGTGTTGTATCCCAAGGTTTTTTACAAAGGCTGCGTATAAGGATTGACTCCATCCCACACTCGCTAGTTGGGTAAAACGGGGAGTGATTTTTTTTTTTATAATTTTAAAGGTATTTTGGCTAATGTGTTATGTAAAGAACCAATTCAACCCAAAAAGTTAAGCTATTGGGTGAGGGCCTCTTTAATGGTTTATATTATACTCTAACATGCCCCTCACAAGAGAGCCCATTGGCTTGAAAGGTGGATGATGCATCAGGCCCAGCGTACTTGTGCTAAGAAATTCAACAAAGAAAATGGTGGGCGACGAGGATCAAACTTGAGACAGGAGGTTCTGATACCATGTAAAGAACCAATTCAACCCAAAAGCTTAAGCTATTGGGTGAGGGTGTCTTTAATGGTTTATATTATACTTTAACATGTTATATACATACATACCTCATATATAGCGACACACATATATTAGAGGTAGGATCTTCTGTTCCATGTTACATCCTATGTTTTATATGTCCACTCCCCCTATCCGATCCTAGGTGGGAATCAAGTTTGACAACCTTGCTTACAGATATGTAAAGGCACAAGGTAGCTTTGCTTTATTGTGTTTTTATTTTGGTTTTTGGCTTTTTTGGTTATATTTTGTTTGTATTTTTTTTTTAAGGAGGATCTCTTATCCTGCTATCTCATCGTATTCATCTTCTTTTTATCTTAATGAATTTCTTCTTTAAAGAAATAAAACTCTCATGTACAACTAAGGAGGTTGCACTTATAGTGACCGCTGATATTTTGGTCATCCTATGTAATGTGTCTTCACCTTGCCATATTTGATTATGTCAGGAAAAGAGACGGTTAGAGGAAGAAGCACAGGCAGAACAAGACATGCAGCTTTCTCAGGAAACCAGTTATGCCAATATGGCTAGGGATTTAGGCATTGAGGTTAGTTACTGTTTTCTAGTATTGTGCTTTTCAGTGCCATTAAAATCATTTGTTTGATACCACTTCGGAGAATATCAGATGGTTTATGCGCTCAACTACCTGTTTTTTCAGCTTTCCGAGATTGATATGTATTTGAAGAGTCTCAAAGAAATGGCGATTCAGAAGTTCAGGTTTGTGAAAAAAAAATTCTTCAGCTCTTGTTGTCAGAGGTCAAATTGCAGTGTAAATATGTTATTGCATCTGTATGTTTCATGTCCTATTACTATTGTTGAGGTTTGATTTTTATTGAAGTCTTGACTATTGTGACAAGATGATTGTTATTGAACTAGACCATAATTTAGGAATTTCTGAGGAAAACAGATGATTTTTTTTTTTTGTTAGAGATATAATATATAAAACCATTAATGTAGTCTCTTAAGCTTTTAGGGAGAATTGGTTTTTTATATAGTATCAGAGTCTGTGAGAGTGTGACCAAGTAGTCACGAATTCAATCCTCATCGTTGTTATATTCTAATAAAAACAAAAAGTTCAGTACAAGTTAAACCAAAAAAATGGGTTGGTGTGTTGTCCATGTTTCAAGCCCAAAAGCTCGTTCGTGTGGAGATGTGTTAAAGATATAATATATAAAACTATTAATGTGATTTTTACTTAATAGTATAAGTTTTTTGGTTAACCCTTCACATACTTTATTAATGTGAATTTATTATTTACATAAAAAGCAGGGGAAAGGCTTGATAGACACTCACGAAGTGGGTATTTGAACTGGGTCGGCCCTTTAGTATAAGTTTTTTGGTTGAATTTATTATTTACATATTGATAGAAAGAAAAAGAATAATTACGGTGGCTGATTTCCAGGTGTTCTAGAGCCTGGTCTCTCCCACTCCCGCATACACTCAAGTCTTGACACCCTATAATCCTTCTCTATGTCCTCTGTTTTCCTTATATCTT
The DNA here is from genome assembly GCA_032173675.1 of Gastrolobium villosum. Classification (NCBI taxonomy): domain Eukaryota; kingdom Viridiplantae; phylum Streptophyta; class Magnoliopsida; order Fabales; family Fabaceae; genus Gastrolobium; species Gastrolobium villosum. The sequence goes on along the minus strand of JAVKPL010001867.1, from coordinate 9,446 downwards.
AACTACTGATCATTTACAGAAGTATCCTCCAAATATCCTGAAATCCTACTTGTAGTATCTAACGATATACCCTAAATTCAACTAACTATTAATTACAGTTTCACTTTCCAAAACTACTGTTTGTCATTTCCAACAGTAGAGATCAGGAACCTATTTCCAACAGGAAAGAAAGGGGCTTAGAGATCTGGCTTACAGGGCTTAGAGATCTGGCTTACAGTCTGGTTATCAATTAGTGAAATGGAAGAGAAGCTTCTATTATTAAGAAATTCTGAATTAATCCTGTTGCACTCTACAAATTCTCTTTATGTAGGATAAAAACCGCAATTTAAAAGAAATCCTGTCCCTGAAAAGGATATTGATGGACCCCAATGTTTTGACCCTCAGGAGATCCATTTAGGGTATTATTAATTGGCCCACTTTGTCCAGGCCCATTTCACCCTTCACCCACAAATGCGTTGTGTCTATTTTCTACACTAGCAGCCCTGTTGGGCAGGGCTGTTCTGGCATAATTGGCTCCGTTTAACCCCAGCCCATTACCCGCCTTCCCCACCAATGCCACCATCGTCCCCAATCTCCCTAGCACCGTCTCTCTTTCCTCTATTCGTTGAGCTAAGGACATCAAGCTTTCAAATTATGCAGACGGATTTCTGCACGAATCTCTTCCCTCAGCCCATTAATGAATGCAACTCGCATCATTCCATCATCAGCATGACGGAGCAGCGCTGCCAACAATTCGAAGTTCTCTTGATACTCCACGACAAACTTGTTTTGTCGAAGGCACATGAAAGCCTCGTAGGGGTTCCCCAAAGAGGATGAATGAAGTCGTTGCAGCACAGCCAAGCGAAAATCCTCCCATCAAATGGTCTGGTTCCTAGGTTCCCACCATTGGAACTAGTTTAGACAAACTGACGTTGTTTCCACCTTTTCTTCCATTGGGATCCGATTTATTTGGAAATAACGTTCCGCGCTGTAAAGCCATCCATATGGATCATCCCTAACAAAGTACGGGACCTCCACTAGGGATGTGCAAAATAACCAAAAAAGTGGGTCCTTTTCTAAAATAACCGGTTTTTAAAATCCAGTTCCGATTTTTAAAGAACCAGTTTATGAACCGAACCGGTTTTTAGAACCAGTTTAGGAACCAAACCGAACCGTTTTCGAACCGAACCGAACCATTTTCAAATCGAACCAAATTAATTTTTATAACTTTATTTTATAAATTTTTAAATTTTTTTTTCAAAAGAGGGTCGACCCGAACCGGTTTCGAACCACTTCCGAACCGGTTGCGAACCACTTCCGATGGATCATCCCTAACAAAGTTTAAATCAATTCGGTTCGGTTTTTCAAAAAAACCGGTTCGATTCGACCCATGCACATCCCTAACCTCCACCCTCCGCATTCTTTTCTCCTCACCTGCATTCCCCACGATACCTCCACCGCCTGCGACTCCTCCATTCTCCCATGTCCCACTGCTGCCTGCATGTAACGCTCGGCTACTTCAAGAATCAATGACTATCCCCACATACTAACACGAGACTTCTCAGTGTGGTTTTTCCTCACTTGCACACTTCATCGGAAAACTTCCCAGGAAGTCACCCATCCCAGAATTGCTCCAAGTCAAGCATGCTTAACTATGGAGTTTTTCCGTTCCGGGCTACTGAAAAGCAGATGCATCTTGTTAGTGTAATCACTCCCCGTCCTCGTCAGCGCTCGGGATGTTACATGCCCACCAGCTTCGGCCTAGTTCGTCCTCGAACCACACCGTATTGGAAGAGAGGCCCTGCTCTGATACCACTTGTAACGTCCGGCCACTTCAAGAATCAATGACTATCCCCACATACTAACACAAGACTTTTCAGTGTGGTTTTTCCTCACTTGCACACTTCCTAGGAAAACTTCCCAGGAGGTCACCCATCCTAAAATTGCTCCAAGTCAAGCACGTTTAACTATGGAGTTTTTCCGTTTCGGGCTACCGAAAAGCAAATGCATCTTGTTAGTATAGGCAGTACCTATCAATTCTTGTAAGTTATCCCAAACTATGCAGTTCCATACCTACTCAGTCTTTGGAATCCCTCTCTTTCGGGTGTCGATTCGATTCGATTCATTCATGCATGTACCCCCCGTTGGAAGCCTGTCAGGAGCCGCTCCTTGTCCGTGCCTCTTTGCACCGACGATCACTCTCCGCCCTCGTCAGCGCTCGGGATGTTACACTGCATCTCCTCCGTTCTCCCTTGCTCCACCTCTGTTGTGTTGAACACATTCGTACGTATCCAAGGGCTGCTCTATTCGATCAATAAACTGCTTTAGCGTCACATTAAATTGCTGAATCAAATTTTCCACTCCCACCAGACGGCCATCAATTCCACCGGTGCATTGTTCGATCTGTCCCAACCTTTGCTCGATTTCTTCTACTCTAGCCTCCATGCGATCTTACCATTCACCACGTTTTCTTCTTCTTTTCTTCTTTTCTTCTTTTCAGGATCAAGAGCTTTGATACCAATTTGATGGTACCCAGAATGTAACAGTAAAAAGTCACAGAGAATTGGCAAAAAAATACTTCTATTGATGCAACGAGGAAATGGAGATAACTCCTTTATAGATACAACAATAATGGTGAAATAAGAACAAAACAACACTAACTCTTCACCTTAGTTACAGACTTCACATGCAGTAGCACACCACTGCAGAACACTAATATAGGACACATAATTAAGACTCAACACTAATGACAATATATAAATAATAATAGTAATTAGAACTCCCTCAACAAGGCAATCCACCACCTCATTGAGCTTCCCTTTCCAACGCCATTATTGCAATATTCTCAGATACCCCTAACGTCCCCTTCTTTCCCGTTTATAACTAACTCTCCATTTTCCACACCATTCACACTTCCCTCGCCATTCAGAGCCACCCGCGTGTCCATCCTCCTAACAGACTCCTTCACTAGAAAAGAAGATTTATATATTATTGAATTGTTTAATATTTGTACAAGAGTTCTCTATTTAAAGAGACTAAAAAATTTAATGGGCTAAGCCCAAATACACTTATAGAGTATTCTAATTATTACAAAATAATAATAAAATAATTCTAATATTTACAATACTCTGTCTCAAGTTAAGGAATGAATATTTATTATTCCCGGCTTGGTAGTAATCTCTTGAAATCTATCATTAGGAAGACCCTTAGTTAAGACATCAGCCAATTGACGACCAGAAGGAATATGGAGTAGTGATCAGTCCGCTGTCTAATTTCTCTTTAATGAATCGTGTTAAACTAGATTGTGGGCTATACAGATAGCTGACTTGTTATCACAAAGTAACTTCATAGATCCTTCATATCTCACGTTGAGATCATCGAGAATGATTTTAATCCATAATAACTCACAGATACCTTGAGTCATATCTCGAAATTCTGCTTCTGCACTTGATCTAGCAACCACATTTTGCTTTTTACTTCTCCATGTTATAAGATTTGCACAAAGAAACATACAATAGCTCGAAGTAGACCATCGGTCAGTCACAGATCCTGTATAATCAGCGTCTGTATAAATTTCTAAGGATAGGTTTCCTCCTCTCTGGAACAATAGTCCTCTACCTGGTGTGCCTTTCAGATATTGGAGAATCCTGTCCACAACTTGCAAGTGTTTCTCCCTCGGATCATGCATAAATTGACTAACAACACTAACTGCATAAGCTAGATCAGGTCTAGTATGAGCTAGATATATCAATCTTCCCACTATTTGTTGATATTGTCCTTTATCAACTGGAGAGCTCTCATTTTCACTTCCTAGTTTGTGATTCTGCTCAATCGGAGTACTGGAAGGTTTACACCCATGTTTTCCTACTTCTTTAAGGAGGTCAAGAATATACTTCCTTTGACAAATAAATATCCCTTGCTTTGAATGGGCAACTTCTATCCCAAGAAAATATCTCAGTTTTCCAAGATCTTTAACTTCAAATTCAGCAGTCAGCCTTTTTTTTAGAGCACATTTCTAATCTATATCATCCCCTGTTATAATAATGTCATCAACATAAACTAGAAGGATAGTGGTCTTACCTTCCTGAGAATGTTTAAAGAAAAGTGTATGATCCCCTTGGCTTTGCTTGTATCCCAATGAAAGCATAACTTTGGTAAATCTTCCAAACCAAGCACGCGGGGATTGCTTCAAGCCATACAATGCCTTCTTTAACCTGCAAACTTTATTATCTCCATTTGTAGAATTAAATCCTGGTGGAATCTCCATGTAAACCTCCTCTTCTAATTCACCATTGAGGAAGACATTTTTCACATCAAATTGATTCAAATCCCAGCTAAAATGAGCAGCGAGGGACAATAGAACTCTTACGGTGTTCATTTTGGCCATTGGAGCAAATGCTTCTTCGTAATCAATGCCATAGGTCTGTGTGTATCCCTTGGCTACCAATCGAGCTTTATACCTCTCAATAGTTCCATCAGAATTATTCTTCGGAGTATACACCCATCTGCACCTTATTGTCCTTTTTCCATTTGGCCTGCCAACAACTTCCCATGTATTATTCTTCTCCAATGCATTCATCTCCTCGTGCATGACTTGAGCCCAATTATCATCTTTTAATGCTTCATGTACTGATTTCGGGATTGAAATGGAGTCAAGTGCTGTAATAAAACTTCTATGCTGCATAGAAAGATTCTTAGAGGAGACAAAATGAGAAATAAGGTGTTGGGTGAAAGTTAAACTGACCTTGAAGGCCGATGCATGTAAGAGCGAAAAACAAAAATTTTCCTTGCGGAAACACACATGCAAACAGTTTTTCATGCTTTAAGACAACATGATGTTACCTTGTTTACGATCTGATCGCCAGGGAGATCACTTGTCAGGTTTGAAGGGTTAAACCCTCTAACGTTGATCTACACCACCCTTCGTCAATGATGCAAGAACACCTTCTTGAAAGCCACCAGATGACCACCACAGAGAGGCTTGCTATGCGCTCAATAGGTGAAGATGGAGGCTAGGTTTTGTATTTAGAAGAGTGAAGTCTTCAATATGAAAACTTCACTAGAGTGTGGCGCATAGAGTAAGGAGAATAGGCTAGGTTTTTGTGAAAACCCTAAGGAGGAGTTATAAACCCTTTGTGCGCATAAGATGGTTGTTTAGTAGGGAGAGAATGAGAAGATTTTCCTCACTTGAAAATCCCTCAAGATGTGCGCATAAGTGAGAGGATTTGTTGCAATTCAAAATTGCCAACAACTTTCACTTTGAATCTTCATAGTTTAGGTCCTTATCCTTTCATGATTATGACCTAATGGTCACTTTGAATCTTCATGATATTAGGTCCTTATCCTTTCATGATTCTGACCAATGGTCATCTATGACCACTGCGCCCCACTCTGTCCCAAATTAAGTCAAGATACGTTGAGTAGTTGCATTCAAATTTGAACCAACTAACTCACTGATTCTCTCAAGTTTCAACCAACCAAATCAGAATTGGAGCACATTTAGTTGACAAGATTGACACTCATTTGTAACTAAAGTGGCGCACCATTCCCTCATTGGATGAGATCAAATATCTTCTCTTCATGTAGGAGATTTGTTCCAAAAAGATCTCATCTTATCCTTTTGTTATGAAACAACTTTTGATAGCAATTCAAATTCAAACACTTGAATTCAAATGTTCAAACATTTAAATTCAAAATTCAAAATCCAAAATCCAATTTTCAAAATTCAAATTTCAAATTTCAAATTCAAATTTCAAAATTCAAATTCCAAATCCAAATTTCAAAATTCAAAATTCAAATTCAAAATTCAAAATTTAAATGTTTGATAATTAATTTAACTAATTAAATTAATTAGTAATGTCTTGGACCATCCAAGCCCATTACATGATCCATGCGCCCTCTTCCCATTAGGTGGGCTTCCAAACAGCTTCTTGGGCTAACAACCATTATTAGGCCCAATACCTTTAAAGCTAGTTCATCATGACTACAAGGTGTTAGTGTGTGACCCATTAGGTCCAACTTAGCCTCTGACATAAATGGGCTCGGGCCCAACAAGCCCACAACCCAATTAATGACAACACAAAGCACTAGCAATGCTTTGTTGCCCCAGAGCTAGTTAGATTATTGACTTGATCATTCTATTACACATATTTGGTTACCGTATGTATTTCCCTTCGTCTCGGTTATGTTCCCATTAACCTAGGGTAAGGAAATGTATCAACCCCTGCAGGTTTAGGGTAAGCTTTATTCGAAATAGGGAATCTTCAATTTACTGACTCTAAAGGCAGATCATCTCATGATCTCTTTTACTATGCATAGATTCCCGAGTCCCTGTAAATGTCATCCTGATTTCTCCGGTTTACAGATAACCTAATCTCTCAGAGAGATTTGGCGAATTCCTTCAGCTTATCACCCTAGCCCTGTGCTCTTTTAGGACACGCCCAACAATATACCTATGAGTCTCCATGTTTCAGGCAGAAGAGGCATACAATCAAAGCACGCCTTCTAGAATGCAGTCTAGGTAATAACCTCTGGTTTAATGAAAGATATACCCAAATATAAAGAGACTACTCTAATGATACTATCTGTGAGATTTCCTCATAGAGTCTCTTTTTGGGTCTGTTCAGTGCGAGCTATACTCTCATAGGTCCTCCCATGACTTTAGCTAAGATATCTCCATATCTGTAGCACATGAGGTCTTTACCTTGTATCCATATACAAGTAGATAAGTCGTGCTAGTCTTACCCGAGATCACTGATCCCCAATCTCAGTGTCTCTAGACTAGGAACATAAAATTAGGAATAAACGTGCGATATCCTTGAATCCTCATGATCGTGATCTCATCACAGATACTCAAGAGATACCTGTTCTATTCCAAGGGGTTTATCCAGTTTGTTCATATAATATTAACAATAATATCGAGACATAATATGAAACTGGATAAAGATTGCTTTTATTCTTTTGCGACAAATAGTTATACATCTAGTGTCCTTTATTTAATCAAATGATTGTCTCTAGGACACCCATATACTAACAAGCTCCCACTTGGCCTAGAGCCAATCAGACCTAAGTCGTATACCCAAAGCCTCATAATGACTATCATGTTTTCTCTGAGAAACAGCCTTTGCCAGAGAATCGGCCAGGTTATTATCTGTGGGAACATAATCCATCTTTACATCATTCCTATCAATGATTTCTCTAATCAGGTGATATCTGCGGAGCACCTGTTTAGATCTTTGATGAGACCTAGGTTCCTTTGACTGCGCAATGGCTCCTGTGTTGTCGCAAAGCAACTGTATGGGCTCATCCACGCTTGGAACCACCCTTAGTTCAGTTATAAACTTCTTGACCACACGGCCTCCTAAGCCGCTTCTAAAGCAGCTATATATTCAGCTTCTGTCGTTGAATCTGCTTTTGTATCATGCTTGGAACTCTTCCAAGACACTGCTCCACCACTTAAGGTGAATACGAATCCTGACTGTGACTTGCAGTCATCCTTGTCACTCTGAAAGCTGGCATTAGTGAATCCTTTCACTGTTAACTCATTAACCCCACCATAAACCAGAAACGCATCCTTAGTTCTTCTTAAGTATTTAAGGATGGTTTTGACTGCCGTCCAGTGACCCTCTTTAGGGTCAGACTGGTATCTGCTCGTAATGCTCAAAGCATATGAGACATCTGGTCTCGTACATATCATGGCATACATGATGGATCCAATAGCCGAAGCGTATGGAATTCCACTCATGCGATCCTTCTCAGGCTGTGACTTAGGACACATAGCCCTTGATAGGTGTACCCCATGACTGACAGGAAGAAAATTCCTTTTCGACCCTTCCATGCTAAACCTCTTTAGCATCTTGTCAACATACGTGGATTGAGATAAACCCAGCAGCCTCTTGGATCTATCTCTATAGATCTTTATACCAAGTATAAAGGCCGCTTCTCCCAAATCCTTCATGGTGAAGTTTTCCGAAAGCCACTCTTTCGTTATTTTTAATGTGGGGATGTCATTTCCTATTAGCAATATGTCATCTACATAAAGTACTAGGAAGACGACATTACTCCCACTAACCTTCTTGTAAACACAAGGTTCATCCTCGTTCTTGATAAAATCATTACTCTTAACGACTTCATCAAAACGTATATTCCAACTCCTTGATGCTTGCTTTAGCCCATATATCGACCTTTGTAGTTTGCATACCATATGCTCATGATCTTTGATTTCAAAGCTTTCAGGTTGTGTCATGTACACTTCCTCCTTCAAGAACCCATTCAAGAAGGCGGTCTTGACATCCATTTGCCAAATTTCATAGTCGTGGTATGCTGCTATTGCAAGCATGATCCTAATAGATTTGATGATGGCAACTGGTGAGAAAGTCTCATCATAGTCAACTCCTTGTCTTTGACGATACCCTTTCGCCACCGACCTAGCTTTGTAGGTCTGAACATTGCCATCTGCATCAATCTTTCTTTTAAAGACCCATTTGTTACCGATAGGAACTATTTCTTGTGGTTTAGGAACCAAGGTCCATACCTTGTTTTGATACATCGAATCCATTTCAGATTCCATGGCTCCAAGCCTTCTAGAAGAGTCAACATCCTTGACCGCCTCTTCGTAGTTACTTGGTTCATCATTCTCGACAGTTTACTGATTCTCAATCACAAACCCATACCTCTCAGGTGGATGGATGACCCTCGTAGATCTACGGAGTTGTGTGTTTACTTCTCCATTGTAGAACGTCGTATGCGGAGCAGACTCGGGTTCCTCAATGTGTTCTTGTGGTTCTTGAACTTCTTCAAGATCAATCTTACTCCCACTGCCTCCTTGAGAGATCAAATCCTTCTCAAGGAACTCAGCATTCTTTGACACAAACGCCTTGTGTTCATCCATGGAGTAGAAGTAGTATCCCTTAGAACCTTGGGATACCCCACAAATAGACGTTTAGTACTCTCAGCACTAAGCTTGTCTGATGCCAACGCTTTGACATAAGCTGGTGATCCCCATACCCTGAGGTAACTCGGGTTGGGTCTCTTACCATTCCATATCTTATATGGTGTGGTCTGAACAGATTTAGACGGTATCCTATTTAGAAGGTATGCCGTTGTGTCTAAGACATATCCCTAAAACGATTTTGGAAGTCGAGTCTCACTCATCATAGACCTAACCATGTCTAACAAGGACCTGTTTCTCCTTTCGGAGACGCCATTTTGGTGTGGTGTGTAAAGTGCAGTAAACTGCGAGAGAATTCCATTTTCTCTCAGGTAATCCTGAAACTCATGGCTCAGATATTCACCATCACGATCTGATTACAATGACTTAACCATCTTGCCACGTTGTTTCTCTACTTCATCATACAAAGGTAATGAAATAGAAGTATCATCCTCTAGCCTCAATAGACATTGGGCCACATACATCACAGTGAATGAGTTCTAATAACTCACTAGCCCTATGAATCTCAAGCCCTTTG
>JAVKPL010001866.1:0-17685 GCA_032173675.1 Gastrolobium villosum | reverse complement strand
GTGGCAAGATGATTAAGACATTACGATCAGATCGTGGTGGTGAATATTTGAGCCACGAGTTTCAGGGTTATCTGAGAGAAAATGGAATTCTCTCACAATTTACCGCTCCTTACACACCACACCAAAACGGTGTCTCCGAAAGGAGAAATAGGACCTTGTTAGACATGGTTAGGTCTATGATGAGTGAGACTCAACTTCCAAAATCGTTTTGGGGATATGCCTTAGACACAGCGGCATACCTTCTAAATAGGGTACCGTCTAAATCTGTTCAGACCACACCATATCACAAAGTGTTTGTTTCAAAGAATGTTGAGTTCCTTGAGAAGGATTTGATCTCTCAAGGAGGCAGTGGGAGTAAGATTGATCTTGAAGAAGTGCAAGATCCACAAGAACAGATTGAGGAACCCGAGTCTGCTCCGCAGGCGACGTTCTCCAATGGAGAAGTAAACACACAACTCCGTAGACCTACGAGGGTCATCCATCCACCTGAAAGGTACGGGTTTGTGATTGAGAATCAGCAAACTGTTGAGGATGATGAACCAAGTAACTACGAGGAGGCGGTCAAAGATGTTGACTCCTCAAAATGGCTTGAAGCCATGGAATCTGAAATGGATTCGATGTATCAGAACAAGGTATGGACCTTGGTTCCTAAACCACAAGGAATAGTTCCTATTGGTAATAAATGGGTCTTTAAAAGAAAGACTGATGCAGATGGCAACGTTCAGACCTACAAAGCTAGGTTGGTGGCGAAAGGGTATCGTCAAAGACAAGGAGTTGACTATGATGAAATTTTTTCACCAGTTGCCATGATCAAATCTATTAGGATCGTGCTTGCAATAGCAGCATACCACGACTATGAAATTTGGCAAATGGATGTCAAGACCGCCTTCTTGAATGGGTTCTTGAAGGAGGAAGTGTACATGACACAACCTGAAGGCTTTGAAAACAAAGATCAGGTGCATATGGTATGCAAACCACAAAGGTCAATATATGGGCTAAAGCAAGCATCAAGGAGTTGGAATATACGTTTTGATGAAGTCGTTAAGAGTAACGGTTTTATCAAGAACGAGGATGAACCTTGTGTTTACAGAAAGGTAAGTGGGAGTAATGTCGTCTTCCTAGTGCTTTATGTAGATGACATATTGCTAATAGGAAATGACATCCCCACATTAAAAATAACGAAAGAGTGGCTTTCAGAAAACTTTACCATGAAGGATTTGGGAGAGGCAGCCTTTATACTCGGTATAAAGATCTATAGAGATAGATCCAAGAGGCTGCTGGGTTTATCTCAATCCATGTACGTTGACAAGATGCTAAAGAGGTTTAGCATGGAAGGGTCGAAAAGGGGTTTTCTTCCTGTCAGTCATGGGGTACACCTATTAAGGGCTATGTGTCCTAAGTCACAGCCTGAGAAGGATCGCATGAGTGGAATTCCATACGCTTCGGCTATTGGATCCATCATGTATGCCATGATATGTACGAGACCAGATGTCTCATATGCTTTAAGCATTACGAGCAGATACCAGTCAGACCCTGGAGAGGGTCACTGGACGGCAGTCAAAACCATCCTTAAATACTTAAGAAGAACTAAGGATGCATTTCTGGTCTATGGTGGGGTTAATGAGTTAACAGTGAAAGGGTTCACTTATGCCAGCTTTCAGAGTGACAAAGATGACTGCAAGTCATAGTCAGGATTCGTATTCACCTTAAATGGTGGGGCAGTGTCTTGGAAAAGTTCCAAGCAGGAGACAACAGCAGACTCAACGACAGAGGCTGAATACATAGCTGCTTCAGAAGCAGCTAAGGAGGCAGTGTGGATCAAGAAGTTCATAAATGAACTAAGGGTGGTTCCAAGCGTGGATGAGCCCATACAGTTGCTTTGCGACAACACTGGAGCCATCGCGCAGTCAAAGGAACCTAGGTCTCATCAAAGATCTAAACACGTGCTCCGTAGATATCATTTGATTAGAGAAATCATTGATAGGAATGATGTAAAAATGGATTATGTTCCCACAGACGATAACCTGGCCGATTCTCTGACAAAGGCTGTTTCTCAGAGAAAACATGATAGTCATTATGAGGCTTTGGGCATACGACTTAGGTCTGATTGGCTCTAGGCCAAGTGGGAGCTTGTTAGCATATGGGTGTCCTAGAGACAATCTTTTGATTAAATAAAGGACACTAGATGTAGAACTTTATTTGTCGCAAATAAATGTAAGCACTATTTATTCAGTTTCATATTGTGTCTCGATATTACTGTTAATATTATATGAATGAACTGGATAAACCCCTTGGAATAGAACAGGTATCTCTTGAGTATCTGTGATGAGATCACGATCATGAGGATTCAAGGATATTGCATGTCTATTCCTAATTATATGTTCCTAGTCTAGAGACACTGAGTTTGGGGATCAGTGATCTCGAGTAAAGACTAGTACGACTTATCTACTTGTATATGGATACAAGGTAAAGACCTCATGAGCTGCAGATATGGAGATATCTTAGCTAAAGTCGTGGGTGGACCTATAAGAGTATAGCTCGCACTGAACAGACCCAAAAAGAGACTCTATGAGAAAATCTCACAGATAGTGTCATTAGAGTAATCTCTTTATGTTTGGGTGTGTCTTTCCTTAGACCAGAAGTTATTACCTAGACTGTGTTCTTGAAGGCATGTTTTGATTGTATACCTCGTCTGCCTGAAACATGGAGACTCATAGGTATACTGTTGGGCGTGTCCTTAAAGGGCACAGGGCTAGGGTAATAAGCTGAAGGAATTCGTCAAATCTCTGTGAGAGATTAGGTTATCTGTAAACCGGAGAAATCGGGATGACATTTACAGGGACTCGGGAATCTATGCATAGTAAAAGAGATCATGAGATGATCTGCCTTTAGAGTCAGTAAATTGAAGATTCCCTATTTCGAATAAAGCTTACCCTAAACCGCAGGGGTTGATACATTTCCTTACCCTAGGTTAATGGGAAGATAACCGAGACGAAGGGAAATACATACGGTAACCAAATATGTGCAATAGGATGATCAAGTCAATAATCTGACTAGTTCTGGGGCAACAAAGCATTGCTAGTGCTCTGTGTTGTCATTAATTGGGTTGTGGGCTTGTTGGGCCCAAGCCCAGTTATGTCAGTAGCTAAGTTGGACCTAATGGGTCACACACTAACACCTTGTAGTTATGATGGACTAGCTTTAAAGGTATTGGGCCTAATAATGTTATTAGCCCAAGAAGCTGTTTGGAAGCCCACCTAAATGGGTGGGTGGTGCATGGAGTTTAGTAATGGGCTTGGATAGTCCAAGCCATTACTAATTAATTTAATTAGTTAAATTAATAATCAAATATTTGAATTTCGAATTTTGAATTTGAAATTTGAATTTTGAAATTTGAATTTAGAATTTGAATTTCGAAATTCGAATTTTGAATTTGAAATTTGAAATTTTGAATTTTGAATTTTGTATTTGAATGTTTGAACGTTTGAATTCAAGTGTTTGAATTCGAATTTGAATTGGTTTTGAAAAGTTGTTTCATAACAAAAGGATAAGACAGGATCTTATTGGAGCATATTCCTTGGATGAAGAAGCATCTTTGGAGGCTCTCCCTAGGCTGTTTGGTGCGCCACTTTTAGGTGATAAGAGTGTTATCTTATCACTTAAAACAAACCTCCATTCAGATTTGGTGGTTGAGGGAATCAGTGGGTGAGTTGATTCAAATTTTGAATGCAACTACTCAATGTATTTGGACCCTTTCTAGGGCTGAATTATGCGCATGAAAACTATATACTATATGATAGTTTATGAATTTAAGTTTAAATTAATTTGAATTTAAATTCATGTGGATAAGATTGGAGGTTGTTGGCAAAGTTTGTTTTGCAACAGCTCCACCTTATCACACTGTTTCATGCACAACTTTCAAAGAAATTTGAAAGTTTGTTTTTCATTTTGAATGAATGAATTCCCTCTTCCTCTCCAAAGGGTGCGCATAAATAGACATGTTCCTCACCTTAGGTTTCATTGGAAAACCAAGCCAACTCTCCTCCTCTATGCACCATTCTGTAGGGTAACTCAGTACACCTTTCCAAACAGGATACCTAGCCTCCACCCTCACCACTTGTGCGCATAGCAAGCCTCATTGTGGTGTTCATCTGGTGGCTTTCAAGAAAGAGTTCTTGCATCATAGACGAACGGTGGTGTGGATCACCATTAGAGGGTTTGAACCCTTCAAGCCTGACATCTCATCTCCCTGACTGATCAGGCCAAAACAAGGTAACATCATGTTGTCTTAAAGCATGAACCTATGTGTGCATGTATGTTCCGCAGTAAAATTTTTATTTTACACCTTACATGCATCGGCCTTCAAAGGCCAGTTAACTTTCAACATGGCCCATTCTGATAGCAGTACATATGCTCTAGGTCATTATTCTCTGATCCAGCTTCTATGTCAGAAAGCTGGTGTGGATGTTAAGCTGGATGTTGGATTTTATATATCTCAACACGTGGGCTTGAAGGGTGGACAATGCTACCTGTGCGAATAAAGGAATGTGGGGGCGGCAGTGTGTGAGGCTCTGATACCATGTAAAGAACCAATTCAACCCAAAAACTTAAGATGTTGGGTGAGGCTACATTAATGATTTTATATATCTCAACAGAGTGCTAGTTAAGTTGCACCCAAAAATTGATGCTAAGTTGATACGGGACTAATTGAGGATTGGAGGGGATGGACCTACAGGGTTGACAACTGGCAGGAAGCTCAAGGCTAAATCAGATGCAGAGCTTGAAAAGAGAATAAGATCAGGGGAACAGTGGCTGATCAATGGAGATATTCGTATGGGGCACTTACATCGTCGTTTCAAGTTTTTGCAGGCGAGTCAGCAGTCATTTCAGACTCATGTGATTAAGATGCTGACTGATATTTGTGAGGCCCAGGGATTAGAGACATCTGCATTCCAGCCTGCTGTTTACCCTCATTCAGAGGAAGAGGATGCATTTGAGGCAGCTGTAGGCGCCCGTCTTGATGATGATAGTGACACTTCTGATCATGCTGCTCAGGCCACCGAGCGAGAGACTGTTGCTGCTAATCAGGATGTTGCAGGACCATCAGCTGAAACCAGTGCAGGTGCAACACATGCTGATTATACACCACTTCCACATTCAGATCCAGGCGATCCCTTTGATTCAGATGATGAGGATATAACATCCTACATGGACTCCTGATTTTACAGCTTTCTATTTTTATTTTTATTTTGTTTTTTTATAGTTATTTTAGTTTATTTTATTGATACAGTTAATTTTGTAAATTGGTTAAGTACATTGAGATTTCACTGTTTTGTTGATACACATTGCGATAGTACTGATGCAATTGATTGTATATGAATGTGTTTCAGTGATCCACTGCTATTTTAGACTTAAATTAGTTGCGAGGGACAACAACGTTTAAATCTGGGAATTGGGGTGTGATTGAATGGCATTTGAACTTCATGGAGATGTCACACGAGTGGATGAGCCAAAATAGGGAAACATCTCAATCTCCTTTCTTTAGTTTTTCTTTGTGAATAAATTTTTAGTGTGATTTAGATGTTAATTGTAGTTTAGAATTTGGATTTTAATTTTTCTTTTATGAAACTTCATGAGGATCTGACTTATCAGAATTTTAGATGATTGATCAAATTTAAGGATATAATCTTATGCCTTGCATGTTGAGAAATGAAATGATTGCATGACTCATTCAATGTGTAAGAGTAGAGAGATTAGTTTTGATGCATAGAGAGGAAGTCAAGCATGCACTCTGAACTGTGAGGAAATTGAGCCTATACAGAAATTTTTGTTCAAAGAGCATTTCACTGCATGAGTAACTCTAGAACTTGACTTGTTTCTTGTTTGAAATGGTTGATGATGTATAGGGTAGAGGAATTTCCTTCTTGAACCAGAAATTCAAATGGTTAACCCTTAAGTTCCTGTTGCATGAACCTTTGAGCCTAGCCTGTTGTTAATAAACCACCACATCTATTCCTTTAGATTAAAAAGTTCACATAAGTGATAAGGGGTGGAGTGTTTTGTGGGAAGTAAGGTATTTTTGCAATAAGTGAATGTACGAGGTGTTTGAAACATGAGGAAGAAGGAAAGGAATTAAAAAGAAAAGAAGAAAAGGTTGTGGAACACAAAGTGTTTGGAAGAGATAGAGGAAAGTGTTAAGAGACACAAAGTGTCTGAAAGAAAAAGAAAGGAAAATAAAATTTTTGTTAAAGACACAAAGTGTCAGGAAGAAAAGGAGGAAGAAGGTTCAAAGAAAAAAAAAGAGACAATGAATGAAAAGGAAGAAAGATTGGGGAATTGTTAAGAAATTGATAAATATTGTGATTTCCTCTTATCTGAATCTGATTCATTTGATCTGAACTTTTCCTGCCATAGAAATCCTTACCTCTAGTCAAGCCATACACCAAGCCTCATTGCCAACCATATTAAGACCTTTTTGATCTACCGTATAGATCATTTGTACCATGAATAATGAGAAGATGTGCAAGCCTATAGAAATTTGAGTGCAGTGAAGAATGATTGACAAGTTGATCCCTAAACACTAGTGTGCAAGAGAGTTAAATTCTCACAATTTTTGAGAAGTTCGTAGTGAGGGGGTGTTGTTGTTTGGGAAGTCTCTGTATGTCATCTTTACTAATATGTTGAAAAAGCATATATGATGTTGGGCAAGTCATAAGCAATAAGAGATTGCATGGTTATAAGTTGTATCAATGTGATCTTTTGTTGAATTAAGTCTATCCTCATGAGTTTCATCTGTAAGAATCTTTAATCCTTCATTACTGAGGACAACAATGTCCAAATCCGGGAATTGTGATAAACCCCTAGTTCATCAGGTTTCTCAGCATAAATTAGTATCAATTTGTGTGATTAATTGGATGAAAAGAAGGTTAATATCTTAGAAATCCCTCAAGTGCAAGTTCTGAAAGCTTTGTGAAAATTTACACTGTCTTGTAGGGAAAGGAAGCCCAAAAAGCATCAAAAAGAAGGAAGAAGATTTTGGAGAAAGGGAGAATGCCTAAGTGTTGAGCGTTAAAACGGCCACACAGATCGTTTTAGCTCGCTGCTACAGATTGAAGGAGAAAGTTGTTGGTGCTGAGCGCTAAAATGTCCACATAAAAAGTTTTAGCGCGCTGCTGCGAATTAAGAGTGGAAGTCTCTGGAGCTCAGCGCTAAAATGCCCACACTGAGCGTTTTAGCGCGCTGCTGTTGGAAAAGTTTCGGGTCTTGGGCACTAAAACCTCCTGATCAACCATTTATTGCCCTTATGTGGAAAAAGTCTCTGGTCTCAGACGCTAAAATGTTCAAATCAAGTGTTTTAACATTGGGGTCAGTTAAAAGCAGTTGGGTATTTGCCAGCCATGGACGCTGAAACGCCCATCAAGACCGTTTTAGCGCCCAATGCAGTTAAAAGCAGTTGGACAAACATCAAGCCTGGACGCTAAAACGCCCATCAAGACCGTTTTAGCGCCCATATTATTTTTCAGCAGAATTTGTAACACTATAAAAGGTAAAGGCCTTCACATTTTTAAAGATCTTTCTACCATATATCTCTCTCTCCTACATCAGATCATCTGATCTGACTTCTCTCTATTACTTACCAAATTCTTAGGAGTAGTGTTTCATATGTAATTACACTTGAAGATTGAAGACTTATTATCATGACAATGGAGTTTGTTCTATCTTCTTCTCTTGTATTTATTTCAATTATGTCTGAGTAGAGTCCTTTGTAGTCTGATTCAATGGAACTCAAGTGTGAATTTATGAATGGTTAATTAGATATTTTGTTTCTCTATTATGTGATTTGTATGAAGTTGTCTTGATCAATTCTTCTTGTTAATGGAATAGTGTAGAACAAGCATGTTTACATTGTTCTATAGTTGACAACTTCATCATTAGCGTTTTAGTAGTCAAAACATTGATGCTATGATACTAGTGTAATCTTAAGACCTTAGTAATTAATGCTTGTATTAAGAAAGGAATCACCAAGACATTGGGGTTTCTGATTAATGTGTCTATCAGGGTAGCAAGACATTACATCTTGATGATAAGTAAAAAGTTGATTAACATCACATAATAGATAATTCATGATGGAAATTGGTTCATTCATAAGTTCATGCTTGAGGGAAATTGACATCTGACTACTTGTTAATTTAAATTCATATTTTGTGTGTTTTGAAATTCTTTAATTTTATGCAATCTAAATTTCTAGTGACAAGGAATCCATGCAATTCAGAACTTTTTGGTTGATTCAACTCAATAACATTTGGATAGTCAGTGCTTGACACAATTCCTCGTGGGAACGATCTTTACTTATCATTTTTATTACTTGTATGACTAGTGCACTTGCATGCTTTTTATTTCAAGTAATCAAAGAAAGAACAAGCATGATTAGTCAGTGACTTTGTGTTTCATGTATGTTTTTTAATCAAAAAGAATTAGGCAGTCTTAATACTATAACTGAAATGTATGTACCAAACAGTTTGATCAAAAAGTATTTTTAATTGCAAAAAGAGTAATTACAAGGGAACGGAAAGAAAAATAAACAAAACAGGAACTTAAAATAAACTAAGTTAAGATAACTATGAGGGTTTCTCCTTTTCATTGGGGAGGTCTCCTGTCCCAAGGATTCCTCTTTGCAGCTTCAGCTTCTTTGGCTTCATCAACTTCTTCCTGTGTCAATGGTCTCCTCCTGAGCAGGTCTTTTAACCTGAGGACTTCATTTGCAGGGAGCCATTTCTCAGCATCCTTCAGTAGATTGCTGATGATTGCAACCAGGGAGTTGATGGTGGATCTCATCATGGTTCTGCCAGTACGGAAGTGGATGACTTGTTTCTCAACATCCATCAGTCTCATCTCCAACTCGTAAATTCTCCTCTCTAGATACGTTCCAAAGGCCTTGATGGCTTCTTTGGTTTATTTTCGTTCTGTAGCTTGCTTGAGGATGAGCTGATTGAGTAGGAGCTCTGCTGTGTGATTACACAGAGAGTTGGAAAGGATTAGGGAGTTAGCTGCTTTCGCAATTTCTCCTTGAACTGCCTATAGTGTTGATGAGTATGATGTAGCATTGGCCTCTTTGATGGCTGTCCTTATAGTGCTGAGCTGTTGCTCTCTCTCTTCCTTCTGCTGTTCCTGGAATTGACTGAAAGATGAAGAGAGCTAGGTCAATCCGTCCCTCAGAGTTCTCAACTCATCATTGGTGCTTGTTATGTCAATCTGGGGAACGTATTGTTTTGTTGGCAGCAGCCTTTCTACCCTCTTCCCCAGCATTTCAAATATCTCAGCAATCCCCATTTGTGATTTCTTTCTTGTGGGGAGGGGAATTGTTGGAGTGGAGGAAGGTGTAGGCTGCTTCTTCAGCTGGCTGCTGCCATCAGTAGTAGGTACAGCAGGTACTGGAGTCGGCTCCACCATTAGTGGTTTGGATGATGAGGGCATGGCTCCATTTTGTCCCTCCATCAACGGAGGGATTGCTATCCCCTCTTCCTCTCCTAAAGCTCTAGCCAAAGCCTCGTCCCCAGAGGTGTCGGGACGGATAACAGGGTAAGAGAGGGGTCCTCCCAGACTCAGTTGTCTGGGAATGGATGGCTTCTTTTTCTTCTTAGGGGACTCTATCAGAATCCCATTTCCTCTGTTGTTTTTCTTTTGTGGCTGAGTCTCTTGCTCAGCCACTGATGTATCTGCAGCAGCTGCTGCTTCTTTTTTGTTTCCCCCTCTCCTTGTTGCTGCCTAGGAGAAGGTTGTGGTGTGATTTGTCTTGGTGGAGAGTGAGCAAGTGGTGGAGACGGAACGTCAGAAAATGTAGATTCTGAGCTGCTTGAGGATGTCTCCTTGGCAGCCGATTTGGATGCTGACTTTCTGTCAGCCCTTGGCCTTTTTGCCAAGGGCTCACTAACTTCACTCTCCTCTTCCTGGTCAGAGAGGGTGATAGGCTTTGTAGAGGAAGCTCCCTCTGGCCTGTTACTGTTGTGGAACCTCTTTAATCTTTGACTTGAACGTTCCCCCTTTCTTGGGGGAGGTTTGGCAGGAGATTTCTTCTTGCCTTGTTTGCCATCAATAGCAACAGGGGCATCCTTCTTCACCTTGGTAGGAGGAGGGATGGTTCTTTTGGCCGGAACATGTGAAGAAGAGAAGGATTTTGAAGGAGTGGTTTTGGTGGTCTTCTTCTTTGAGACCACAGGTGTTTCCTCCTCCTCCTCATTGGGCACTGGACATTGGAGGCTTTCAGGAATAGGCTGGTCCGTGTCAATGTAGGTGCTCCTCAAACCTTTCCAGGTCCTGGCATCAATGATAGATGCTATTTTCCGGAGATCATCTCTATGGGTTTCCACACCAGCTTGTAGACAGAGCTTGGTGATGAGACAGGGGAGGCAGACGGTTTTCTTCCTCATTTCCTTCTTCAGGCTGTCATAGATGAGGGGTACTGCATCAAATCGAATGTTTCTCATGATGCAGTAGATTTGAACTTGGAGTGCCCAACTGGCAGAAGCTTCGTGAGTAGAGGGGGTGATATTGGAGTTGGGAAATAATGCCCAGAATCTGGCTTCGTCCCTCATGCTTCCCTTGCAGAGGGAGCCCTTGGTGTAGACGGGGTTGGGGATGGCTATCGTCTCTTTTAGGTCTCCCAGAAATCTGTACACCATCCTACTGTCTATATATTCCTGATATGGACAGTTGGGAATGATGGGGAGGTAGAGTACCTTCTTGATCTCAGCGGGGGAAAATGATACTGTCCTCCCCCTAACTGTGACTTCATCAGGAGCATCCTCTTGAGGCAGCCTCCTTGCTTGGTACAGGAATTCTCCCACAATAGAGACGTTCACATCCCTATCATCAGTGGCAAAACGAAGCCACTGAAGGTTGGTTAGGGTGTTCTTTACGAACGAATGTAGTACCAGTTTGTCTAGCTTCAAGGATATGTTTCTTTCTGGGAACAGGTGGATGACGGGTTTAGTGAGCTCAGGTTCTTGGTCACGATTGGCCACGGGAACCACCTTTACTAAAAGTTTAGTCATCTTTTTAGCAGAAAGGGAGTTAGGGCACAATGCAGAGGGTAAAAAGGGAAAGGTTCTGAGTTAGATGGAAGTAGTAAATCTTGAAAAGAGGATGAGGTGAGTTTAAATAGAAAATGGAGAGGGATAATGGAGGGTTTCTGGAACGTGGAGGTTAAAGAGAGGAGGTTGAAGAGGAAGTGGAATGGGGACATTACAGAACGAGTGGTCAGCAGTTACTGACCAGTACCGATGGGATAAGTGGAGAAGATGGAACGGTTTAGGTCAGGACGTGGGAGAGAGGGAAGGGGAAAGGGTGCAGTTGCCTTAATGGTCGAGAAGATGGTTGCTTTTTTTGCGCACGTTTTCAAGATTTGCAATGAATGCAAAATTGATACGATTGCGTACTTTTTTCAGCAGGGACAGGTGTCCCAGTCCTCCTTATCTCCTAACCCAGGGAACGTTCCTATTGTCTTTTCCTATTAGTATATGGGTGTCCTAGAGACAATCTTTTGATTAAATACAGGACACTAGATGTAGAACTTTGTTTGTCGCAAATAAATGAAAGCACTATTTATTCAGTTTCATATTGTGTCTCGATATTATTGTTAATATTATATGAACGAACTGGATAAACCCCTTGGAATAGAACAGGTATCACTTGAGTATCTGTGATGAGATCACGATCATGAGGATTCAAGTATATCGCATGTCTATTCCTAATTATATGTTCCTAGTCTAGAGACTCTGAGTTTGGGGATCAATGATCTTAGGTAAGACTAGTACGACTTATCTACTTGTATATGGATACAAGGTAAAGACCTCATTGAAAGTAAACTGGCCTTTGAAGGCCGATGCATGTAAGGTGTAAAACAAAATTTTACTGCGGAACATACATGCACACATAGGTTCATGCTTTAAGACAACATGATGTTACCTTGTTTTTGGCCTGATCAGTCAGGGAGATCAGATGTCAGGCTTAAAGGGTTCAAACCCTCTAATGGTGATCCACACCACCGTTCGTCAATGATGCAAGAACCCTTTCTTGAAAGCCACCAGATGAACACCACAGTGAGGCTTGCTATGCGCACAAGTGGTGAAGGTGGAGGCTAGGTATTCTGTTTGGAAAGGTGTAGTGAGCTACCCTACAGAATGGTGCATAGATGGAGGAGAGTTGGCTAGGTTTTCACAAAACCCTAAGGTGAGGAACAAGTCATATTTATGCGCACACTTGGAGAGGAGGAGGGAATCAAATCATTCAAAATGAAAAACAAACTTTCAAACTTCTTTGAAAGTTGCGCATAGAACAGTGAGATAAGGTGGAGCTGTTGCAAAACTAACTTTGCCAACAACCTCCAGTCTTATCCACATGATATTAAGTTCAAAATAATTTAAACTTAAATTCATAAACCATCATATAGTATATAGTTCTCATGCGCATAATTCAGCCCTAGAAGGGGTCCAAATATATTGAGTAGTTGCATTCAAAATTTGAATCAACTCACCCACTGATTCCCTCAACCACCAAATCTGAATGGAGGTTTGTTTTAAGTGATAAGATGACATTCTTATCACCTAAAAGTTGCGCACCAAACAGCCAAGGGAGTGCCTCCAAAGATGCTTCTTGATCCAAGGAATATGCTCCAATAAGATCCTGTCTTATCCTTTTGTTATGAAACAACTTTTCAAAACCAATTCAAATTCGAATTCAAACACTTGAATTCAAACTTTCAAACATTCAAATTCAAAATTCAAATTTCAAAATTTCAAATTTCAAATTCAAAATTCGAATTTCAAAATTCAAATCCAAATTCAAAATTCAAAATTCCAATTTCAAATTTCGAATTTCAAATTCAAAATTCGAATTTCGAAATTCAAATTCTAAATTCAAATTTCAAAATTCAAATTTAAAATTCAAAATTCGAAATTCAAATATTTGATTATTAATTTAACTAATTAAATTAATTAGTAATGGCTTGGACTATCCAAGCCCATTACTAAAGTCCATGCACCACCCACCCATTTAGGTGGGCTTCCAAACAGCTTCTTGGGCTAATAACCATTATTAGGCCCAATACCTTTAAAGCTAGTCCATCATGACTACAAGGTGTTAGTGTGTGACCCATTAGGTCCAACTTAGCTTCTGACATAACTGGGCTTGGGCCCAACAAGCCCATAACCCAATTAATGACAACACAGAGCACTAGCAATGCTTTGTTGCCCCAGAACTAGTCAGATTAATGACTTGATCAACCTATTGCACATATTTGGTTGCCGTATGTATTTCCCTTCGTCTCGGTTATCTTCCCATTAACCTAGGGTAAGGAAATGTATCAACCCCTGCGGTTTAGGGTAAGCTTTATCTTCCCATCTCATGATCTCTTTTACTATGCATAGATTCCCGAGTCCCTGTAAATGTCATCCCGATTTCTCCGGTTTACAGATAACCTAATCTCTCACAGAGATTTGACGAATTCCTTCAGCTTATTACCCTAGCCCTGTGCCCTTTAAGGACACGCCCAACAGTATACCTATGAGTCTCCATGTTTCAGGTAGACGAGGTATATAATCAAAACATGCCTTCAAGAACACAGTCTAGGTAATAACTTCTGGTCTAAGGAAAGACATACCCAAACATAAAGAGATTACTCTAATGACACTATATGTGAGATTTCCTCATAGAGTCTCTTTTTGGGTCTGTTCAGTGCGAGCTATACTCTTATAGGTCCACCCACGACTTTAGCTAAGATATCTCCATATCTGTAGCTCATGAGGTCTTTACCTTGTATCCATATACAAGTAGATAAGTCGTACTAGTCTTTACTCGAGATCACTGATCCCCAAACTCAGTGTCTCTAGACTAGGAACATATAATTAGGAATAGACATGCAATATCCTTGAATCCTCATGATCGTGATCTCATCACAGATACTCAAGAGATACCTGTTCTATTCCAAGGGGTTTATCCAGTTCGTTCATATAATATTAACAGTAATATCGAGACACAACATGAAACTGAATAAATAGTGCTTTCATTTATTTGCGACAAACAAAGTTCTACATCTAGTGTCCTTTATTTAATCAAAAGATTGTCTCTAGGACACCCATATGCTAACAAGCTCCCACTTGGCCTAGAGCCAATCAGACCTAAGTCGTATGCCCAAAGCCTCATAATGACTATCATGTTTTCTCTGAGAAACAGCCTTTGTCAGAGAATCGGCCAGGTTATCGTCTGTGGGAACATAATCCATTTTTACATCATTCCTATCAATGTGACCTAGGTTCCTTTGATGACTGGTTCCTTTGACTGCAATGGCTCCAGTGTTGTCGCAAAGCAACTGTATGGGCTCATCCACGCTTGGAACCACCCTTAGTTCATTTACGAACTTCTTGATCCACACTGCCTCCTTAACTGCTTCTGAAGCAGCTATGTATTCAGCCTCTGTCGTTGAATCTGCTGTTGTCTCCTGCTTGGAACTTTTCCAAGACACTGCCCCACCATTTAAGGTGAATACGAATCCTAACTGTGACTTGCAGTCATCTTTGTCACTCTGAAAGCTGGCATCAGTGAACCCTTTCACTGTTAACTCATTAACCCCACCATAGACCAGAAACGCATCCTTAGTTCTTCTTAAGTATTTAAGGATGGTTTTGACTGCCGTCCAGTGACCCTCTCCAGGGTCTGACTGGTATCTGCTCGTAATGCTTAAAGCATATGAGACATCTGGTCTCGTACATATCATGGCATACATGATGGATCCAATAGCCGAAGCGTATGGAATTCCACTCATGCGATCCTTCTCAGGCTGTGACTTAGGACACATAGCCCTTGATAGGTGTACCCCATGACTGACAGGAAGAAAACCCCTTTTCGACCCTTCCATGCTAAACGTCTTTAGCATCTTGTCAACGTACGTGGATTGAGATAAACCCAGCAGCCTCTTGGATCTATCTCTATAGATCTTTATACCAAGTATAAAGGCTGCCTCTCCCAAATCCTTCATGGTAAAGTTTTCTGAAAGCCACTCTTTCGTTATTTTTAATGTGGGGATGTCATTTCCTATTAGCAATATGTCATCTACATAAAGCACTAGGAAGACGACATTACTCCCAATAACCTTTCTGTAAACACAAGGTTCATCCTCGTTCTTGATAAAACCGTTACTCTTAACGACTTCATCAAAACGTATATTCCAACTCCTTGATGCTTGCTTTAGCCCATATATTGACCTTTGTAGTTTGCATACCATATGCTCCTGATCTTTGTTTTCAAAGCCTTCAGGTTGTGTCATGTACACTTCCTCCTTCAAGAACCCATTCAAGAAGGCGGTTTTGACATCCATTTGCCAAATTTCATAGTCGTGGTATGCTGCTATTGCAAGCATGATCCTAATAGATTTGATCATGGCAACTGGTGAAAAATTTTCATCATAGTCTACTCCTTGTCTTTGACGATACCCTTTCGCCACCAACCTAGCTTTGTAGGTCTGAACGTTGCCATCTGCATCAGTCTTTCTTGTAAAGACCCATTTATTACCAATAGGAACTATTCCTTGTGGTTTAGGAACCAAGGTCCATACCTTGTTCTGATACATCGAATCCATTTCAGATTCCATGGCTTCAAGCCATTTTGAGGAGTCAACATCTTTGACCGCCTCCTCGTAGTTACTTGGTTCATCATCCTCAACAGTTTGCTGATTCTCAATCACAAACCCGTACCTTTCAGGTGGATGGATGACCCTCGTAGATCTACGGAGTTGTGTGTTTACTTCTCCATTGGAGAACGTCGCCTGCGGAGCAGACTCGGGTTCCTCAATCTGTTCTTGTGGATCTTGCACTTCTTCAAGATCAATCTTACTCCCACTGCCTCCTTGAGAGATCAAATCCTTCTCAAGGAACTCAGCATTCTTTGACACAAACACTTTGTGTTCTTCCATGGAGTAGAAGTAGTATCCCTTAGTACCTTTAGGATACCCCACAAATAGACATTTAGTACTCTTAGCACTAAGCTTGTCTGATGTCAACGCTTTGGCATAAGCTGGCGATCCCCATACCCTGAGGTAACTCAGGTTGGGTCTCTTACCACTCCATATCTCATATGGTGTGGTCTGAACAGATTTAGACGGTACCCTATTTAGAAGGTATGCCGCTGTGTCTAAGGCATATCCCCAAAACGATTTTGGAAGTTGAGTCTTACTAATCATAGACCTAACCATGTCTAACAAGGTCCTGTTTCTCCTTTCGGAGACACCGTTTTGGTGTGGTGTGTAAGGAGCGGTAAATTGTGAGAGAATTCCATTTTCTCTCAGATAACCCTGAAACTCGTGGCTCAAATATTCACCACCACGATCTGATCGTAATGTCTTAATCATCTTGCCACGCTGTTTCTCCACTTCATTCCTAAACTCTTTTAACTTTTCAAAAGCTTCAGATTTATATCTCATTAGGTATATATACCCAAATCTTGATTTGTCATCTGTAAAGGTAATGAAATAAGAATATCCACCTCTAGCCTCAATAGACATTGGGCCACATACATCAGTATGAATGAGTTCTAATAACTCACTAGCCCTATGACTCTCAAGCCCTTTGGGCTTTTGTTGAATCATTTTCCCAGCTAGACAAGATTCACACTGTCCATAGGATTCCAAATCCATGGAGTCCAGGTATCCATCTCTATGCATCCTAGACAATCTTGTTTCATTTATGTGCCCTAGTCTACAGTGCCAAAGATAAGATTGATTATCCGTCCTAGGTCATTTCACATCTATATTGAGCACTTCATTTCCCATTTCCAACACATACAATCCATTTATTAAAGAAGCAGTACCGTAAACCATATCATTCAAAATGATAGAAAAAGTACCATTCCTAATACTGAAAGTATATCCATCTTGTTCTAAACAAGAAATTGAAATAATGTTTCTAGAAATTTGCGGAACATAAAGACAATTATTCAAATGCAATAAAAGGCCCGTAGGCAAAATAAGGTCAGCATCTCCAACTGAATGAGCAGCAACTCTTGCTCCATTACCAACGCGGAGATCCACCTCGTTTCTATCCAATCTCCTTGGGCTCCTAAGTACCTGCAACATATTGCAGATATGAGAACCACATCCGGTATCCAATACCCATGAGGATGGATTAGCATAAGAATAATTTATCTCAATCATGAAAATACCTGAGGCAGAAGCATCACCATGCTTCTTGTCCTTCACATTGTTCAGGTAGTCTGGACAATTCCTCTTCCAGTGGCCTTTCTTGCCACAATGGAAGCACTCAGCATCACCCTTGTCCTTAGGTGCCTTCTTACCCTTCTTCTTGCCCTTCTTCTTCTTGGATTTTCCTTTGGGCTTAAGGGGGTCACCTTTTGCAGGCTCCTTACCCTTTCCCTTGGCCTTGCTAGGCCCACCAATCAAAAGAGCCTGTGTCCTATCCTTCTTGATAGACACTTCAGCTGTTATTAACATGCTTAACAACTCAGGCAAGCTCACTTGCATCCCATGCATATTGTAATTCATGATGAATTGACTGAAGGAAGGTGGAAGTGAGGTGAGGACTAAGTCATTACTTAGCTCGGCATCCATGATGAAGCCTAGGTTTCCTAGCTTCTCAATCAGCCCGATCATCTTGAGAACATGGCTGGCAACAGACATGC